>JARQOD010010324.1:0-27823 GCA_033576555.1 Oophaga sylvatica | reverse complement strand
GTCCGTATTGCCTAGGGATGAAGGAAGACTGCTTCAGGCACGTATGGAACTTTGAATTTTTAGTTTTTCCCCTTTTGGTCTGAGTACCCCCCCCCCCCCTTTCCCCAAAACATGGAAAAGCATCTTCAGGGATCTCCTAGTCATTCGGGGGTTTATTTGGTGATTTCAAAATTTTTTAAAACTCCACGAGGAAATCAGGAAAAGTAAAAAGGGTTCTTGGAACGTTAAAGGGGCAAAATTCTTTACTTTCAAATTAAAGTGTGAATTCCATGGACCAAATTTTTCTTTTTCTGGGGTATGTACTGTCTAAAAAGGGAAATTGTATGGCGGAAGCAAGACCCAAGCCTCGGGAGGCCCCAACCCCTGAAAGTGAAGGAGGTGAGCGCTTCATCGGGTTGCCAACTTCTATAGAGTTTCATTGGAATTTCTTGAGGTGTGTCCCTTCCCCAAAAATTACCCGGAAAGAGCTAGGTTTCCTGGTCCCCCAAACCCCCAGGAAAAATTTTTTCCCTTTAAAAAAAAAAAATTTCCACTGACCTTTTGTCATCCCCCCCCAAACTTCCTTTTCTAATAGAGGTGGATGTTCGACGCCCCGTTGGAGTTTTACCCCTTGGGGAAAACAGGTAAAAAGGAATTCTTGCATCCCTGTGCCTTCTTTTCCCAGCAGTTGTCTTCGGTGAGAGGAACTCGTGTGGGAATGAGAGTTGTTGGCCCCATTTTGCCGCCTTCAAAGAATGGAGACCCTTTTCAGGGAGCTGCACAAAAATAGCGTCCTGAAGCCATGTAAACCTTGAGTTTTTCGGTCGGCTAAGCCCCGGGCCCCGCCGGCTGGGGGGAAATTTTTTTTTAAACCAATTTTTTTATATTTTTATAGACCAGGATCGCGCGATGGAAAGGTGATGCTTTCGGGGGATTTATTCAGCGGGGGACGCCACTCCTCCCCCAAAAGATATTTTCCCCTGACCTAGTTCCCCTGGGAGTGATTATAATCAAGCTATTAAGGACATAAGGAAGTTTACCTGGGTTTCCTTTGGGGGGAAAACCCCCCCAAGGGGAAGTCTGTTTTAAGAATGGTGTGTGGATTCGGGGGCAACGTCTGTATATTCTGAAACAGTCAGTTAAGGTATTGCAACTCATTCACGATTCCAAATAGTGGGCATGGGAAATTTAAAAACGGAATTTTTTTCTTTTTTTTTGGTGGCCCATTGCGGAAGGATTTTTTTTCTAGCCTTTTTCATGTGAAGTTGTGCAAGATGCAAACCTCGCTCCTACCAAAGGGGCTGTTGCACCTTTCCCACCCGTCCCCCCGTGGGGATCCTTTCTATGGATTCATTTTGGGTTCCAAAATCCAAGGGAAGAACACCATTTAGTGGTGGTGATCGTTTAACAAAAGGTCATTTTATCCCTTGTGTCGGTTTTTCCCCTGCAAAACGACATCAGTTTTGTGAAAAAAAAGTGTTTTTTTTAAAATGGGTACCAGATGAGGTTATTTTTGGTCGAGGGGGCAATTCACTTAGGTTTTGGCAAAATTTTTTTGCGCATTGGGCTTAAAGTGAACCTTTCTTCTGTTTTTTTCTCAGGGGTAATGGCAAGGAACGAACCAACGACCCGGAGAGTATCTTCGCTGCTTTTTTGCCCCCTACAGGATGATTGGGTGGACTTTTCACTGGCTGAGTTTCTTATAAAAACTTCAGAGCGCCCCCATAAACGTTCCTTTTTACCCCATTTAGGTTATCACCCCAATTTTCTTCCTCGTTTTTCCCCTAAAAAAGCCTTTGCCGCGGGGCTGAAAGAACCCCTCTTTACAAAAAAATATGGATCTTTAAAGGGAAATCTGGAATTGGCTCAGGAAAGGTAAAAGAAAACCGCAGATAAACCTGCACCAGTTTCAAAAGGAGGAGACCTGGCTGGCTGTCAAAAGAAAAAATTAAGTTAAGAATTTTCCTCATCTAAGTTGGGACATAAATTTATTGGACCTTATAAAAATCGTAAAATTATAAGTGCTGCGCTTTTTGTCTTCAAATTTCCCCCAAAATATGAGAATCCCCCCCGTCTTTTTGTATTTACTAAAGGTGGCACCCAATGTTTTTCCGGACGTTTTCTCCCCTTGGCCTGCCCAGTGCTAGTCGTTTCAGGAAGAAAATTTTGGTGGAAAAAGGTTTAGTTTCCCGGTTGTATAGAAATCAGTTACATATTTGATTAAAGGCCCCGGGGTACCCAAAAGGGGACAATTCATGGGGAAAAGTCAAAACGTTATGCTCCTCGCTTGCTCCGTAGTTTCATCAGGGTCCCCACAAACCTGGTCTGAGGTCATCCGGGGTTTCCCCCGGGGGGGAGTAAAAATTTTTAAAGGTTCTGTATACAGTTCCTGAAACTCGTTTTTCCGTCAGCCTTTTTTTTCTTTTGTCTTGCTGCGCTTCTTGCCCCGTAAAAAAAGGAGTTTCCAGCTTGCATGTTTTTCCCCCCCGGGTTCTCCCCTCTTGCTTTTTAAGCAGCCAAGCTGAGAAAAAAGGCTTCGAATAAAACCGCAGTAAAACCCGTGCCCCATCCTGGAAGCCTTGGACCTTGTACTCCTTTTTTTTCAAATTTTGGGGGAATTTGGAAAAACTCGTGGGATTTTGAATTTGCTATTTGATAAATCCAGTTTGCATGGACTTATGGTAAAAGAAGAGATCCGAACCTGTTGGGAGGTGATTGCGGGGGCAAAGTTTTTCTGGTGCTGTGTCTCCGCTTTTGTATCTGCAAAATGTGTGAATTATTGCCCCTTGTATGAAGTAATACAAAGGCCTTTTTTATAAAAACCTGTGATCCTGTGTTTTATCCACCAGAAAAGACATATATGAACGTTTTCCTTCCATTACATTAACAAAAATCAATTTTCGTTTACTTGCATATTTTTTTCCAGGTTTTGTGATGAAACCACAAGGGCTGTTACAAGCATAATCAGGAGGCTTTCCACAGATTATCATCCACGGATTTTAAAGTCCTGCTCATTTGAAAAAAGGTCTTTCCCTTGGGGCCTAAAAACATGGGCCCCGGCAAAATTAAAGATAAACGCTTTTTCATCAAAAAGGGGTTTTTAAATATTTTTTTTGCGTATAGCGATATATATATATAGTGTGTCAGTAATTTTTCAAAGGGCAAATTTAAAAAATGGCATAGTTTTATAAATAGATTTCCTGCGGGGAAGTCCGTGGGTAAATACGGATTCCTTATACGCTGTCTCCGGCTAGAGGGTGACGGGGTCATGCTGCCCCCAAATGGGGTCCTAAATAATCCCTCTACTGGAGGTACTTTTAAAAAATACGGGCCCCGGCCCCCGCGTAAACCTGTCTCCTATAAAACCCTCCCAATGTAATCTGTCCAAAAAAGGGCCCTGATTACCCCAAAAAGGGAAGAAAGGAAAGGGTTTTTATGAACGAAAAAAAAATACAAAAAAGACAGAAATAAAGTAAAAAAAGTTTACATACAACACTCACACACGTGGCCCTAGGTCTCAGAGATAAATAAAAAACTGTAAGAGTAAAAAAACAAAAGGAGTCTTAGTTTAAATATTCTCAAAAGTCCAGTTGCTAGCTACATAAAAGCTTTCCCGGATCTAACAACAGACTGGCTGGTTTTGAAGGAATCTAATTAGAAAATTTAAAACAGGCGGGCGAGGCTGGCCTAGTTTAGCAAGGTAGGTAAAATTAACTCCCCCCTTACCAAAACCCAAAAAAAAAGCAACTCAGCTGTGAGAATCAGAGTGGTAATGCGGTCCCCGGGCGTCACCCATGACATCCCCCCCCTTACGGGGGGACTCCCCGGCCCTCAGGGCAGGTTTTGCCCCGGGTGGTTGTGTGAAAAAAGGTTCCCAAAAAATGATCTGGGTTAAATCAGACGCAGGGCCCAGTCCCTCCTCGGACCATACCCCCTCCAAAAAAAACCCCAATACGAAAAGGGTCGGCGCTGAGAGTGGTCAATGATTTTCGGCCCTGAAAATTCCAGTTATCATTTACCACCACTGAAGGGGAGGTAGAGGTGACGGTTAGGGGTGGTGCCAATTTTTTTTGTAATGACTTGTGAAAAAAAAATTTTTATTTTAAACGTAGGAGGGAGGTCCAGACGAAATGCCAAGGATTAATTATGGAATGATCTGTACGGCCCCTGAATCGGGGGGGCCCAAATCCAGGGGAAAAATTTAAGTTTTATTTCCTGGTAGAAAAACCAAACCAGAGTTCACTTGACTAGCCAAAAACTCTCCCCTATCACCCCCCCGTTTGTAAAGGTTCCCCCAAAAATTCGGTTTTAAAACGATCTGGAACTTAGTCCCCCGGAAAATTCCCCCAAAAGGGGGGGGGTCCCCTGACCCCCCCCAAAACCCCCCCCAAAAATCAGAGCATACAGTGACCTACAACTCCCCCACGGGGAATAGGAACGGTCATCGTTTCCCCGGGCCCCCGGGAAAAAATACGAGAAAAACATGGAAAACCTTTATTGAGCTTCTATGCGCGATGAGGAGGAACTCTTTCCCCTCCTCTGAGAAAAATTCCCCAAAAACCTCCAGAAAAGGAGACAAGTCCCCGGGGCAACCCACCGGGGACCCCCGGTCTTCAGTTTTCCTGCAAAAAATTACCCCATGGCTTATCTTTTGGTTGCCAAAAAATCCTGGGTTTTTGTTTAGCCAAAAAAAGTCCAAAAACAATGGAGTAGGTGACCCTCCAACACATAACAAGGGGAATTGCTTTTTTTGTATTGCCCCTCTGAAACTATGTTATGAACAGCTGTCCCCAACTACCCTTGGGCCCCGGGGTTAGATCTAGAGGGGTATGGGCCCCGGGTTTTCCAATTCCTCAGTTGCTCCCTGCACCTGGGCAAACCAGGTCCACCGTTAGCCCCGGACCCCTTCAAAAAAACAGAAAAACCTCTCAGTTTATCCAATCACCCCCCGCAGGCCGGAAAATGAGGGGATTTGGGGGACAAAATAAACACTCCCAGGTTAAATCCTTTTTCCCCAAAAAGGGCCCCGGGGGGTGGACCCCCCCAAAAAATGTCCCCTCTCCCGAAAAAAAAAAAAACCTTCTGCTTGCGGCGCACCCCCCTTCCCCCCTACAAAAAAAATGTCCCTCCCAACTGCAGGGGGTTTCCTCAGAAAGCCAGGGGAACCTCAGTATAAGGGACTTTAGTAGTAGGTGGAGTCATCAGGGAGGCGGGTTCCCTCGCGTTTCCCCCAAAATTCGTTATCAATGCGAAAACGGGGGCCCTTTAGCGCCCCAGTGATGGAGGAAATCTACTGGCCAACACCCCTTTATTTGCAGACCCCTTTTAAAAAAAAGGCTCTAAGAGGGGTCTTCCCCAATGAGATCTGTTGCCCATTGGAATCAGAAAGAAATTCCTCGTGGCGATTTCCTTGCGGTTTTTACGTAATTTGTTTCGCAAGGGAAACTCGTCCGGGGGGTCATTCATTACCAGACCCAGGGCAGTAAAAAAATCGACCCATGGGGGAGATTGGGGGCCTGGGAATAGAGAACCCCCAAATTTTGGGGGCCCCCCTTGTAAGAGTGAGAAACAATTCCCCCCTCTGTTTCACTCCCAGATGACCGAGGCCGCAGCAAAAGTACAATTTCATGCTCCCGGGGGGGGGGGAAAAATAAAAAAGTCCCGCCCCCAGTGAACCTTTTGGGGGAACAACCTTGGTTAGATTGGTTTGCTCCGGGTGGGACAAAACCTTGGATTTAAGTCTGAAAAAATCCATGGAAAACCCCGAAACTCCCCGGGCCGCGGGCCCCACTGGACCCCTGCAGTGGGGGATTTTTTGTATGGCCGGTAAAAAGTCAGTGTGAAAAACGGGTCTGGTGGGGGGAACTATGCGAGCGGTCAGGTGGGTGGAACCAAAAAGCTTTTTTATACAGAGAGTTTACTTGAAAAGGGGGCGGGTGGCACCGGGAAAAGGGAGGGATTTCCGGCAGGGGATATAGGTAGTTTTGGACAGGGGGTTTGTCAAGGAGTGCCAAAGGAAAGTTTTGGGGGAGGTTGTAATGGTAAGTCCGGCGTCTTGGGACAGGCGGGGGTTTCCCGGGAAAAATGAGGGGGAGATCTGGAAGGGGGTTTTCAGGCAGTGCCCGGGGGTATCTGGACAGGCAGGTTTTACAGAAGTGACCAGGGTCTCTGGAAGGCGGGGTTGCCCGGGGGAAGTGCCCCGGCGTCTCGGGGCAGGCGGGTTTTTTCCCGGCAAGTGACCAGGCAGTCTCTGGACGGGGAGGTTGTCCAGCAATGACCAGGCAGTTTTTGAACAGGGCAGGAAATACGCCCTGATTGGTGGGCCTCCGGTGGCTGCAGTCGGATGGCGATGATCGCTCCCAGGTGAGCAGGCAAGGCCGTGGATCTCTGCGATGATGGTCCGAAACCTCCGGTTGGAGCTGCAGTCGGATGGCAGATGATCGTCCCAGGTGAGCAGGCAAAGCGGGGTTCCGCAGTTGTTGTCCGAACTTCCGGAGGGCTGCAGTGGATGGCAGATGATCGCCCCAGGTGAGCAGGGCAAGAGCCGGGGATCCTGCAGATGACGTCCGAACTTGGATGGAACCACAGACGGTGGAGCAGGCAAACCGGGAAAGGTAAAAAAGGCAGGGTAACAGGAATTCAGGAGCTGTTGGCTGAAAAAAAAGAGTTAGACCCGCACAGGAACAACTTGCTCGGGCACCTACATTAAGGGGAAGCCCTTAAAATAGGGGGGAGTCCTCCAGCATTGGTGGAGGGGTGATTTGGAAAATCGCGCGGCTCCTTTAAGAGGGGGGAGGGTGGAGGGCGGGCGCGGGCCCTAAGGCCAGAGCAGGGAAGGAGGGGGCGGGACCCCGCAGGGGGAAGGGGGAGCCGAGGATGGCGAGGCGCAAGGAGGCTGGGCGCACGGGGCGTGAGCGCAGGTGAGGGAGCGACGTCCCTGTTGGCAGAGGCAGGGACGCGGGGCACAGTACCCCCCTCAAGGCCCCCCTTCTTTGGGGCCAGAAAGAAATTTAGCTAGGATAGGGGCATGGATGTTCTCCCCAGGCTCCCGGTTTCTCTCAGGCCAAACCCCTTCCCAAACCACCAAAAAATAAAGTCTTTCTTCCTACCCTTTTTTTGGCCAGAATGTTCTTACCTCAAAATTCATCAGCAGCGGGCACGGAGAAAGGGGGTGTACCTGTAGATTAAAAAAAAAAAAAAGTTAAGACCACAGGTTTGAGGAGAGATACATGAAAAAGAATTAGGAATTCTCAAATTGGCCGGGAGTTTCAATTTATAGGACACCGGATTGTTGTGATGATCTCAAAAGGACCCATGAACCGGGACCTAACTTGAGGGACGGAATTTTGAGTCGAAAATATTTGGCGAAAGCCGACTTTGTCCCAGGGCGGAATTGAGGAGGATCCAGACGTTTTTTGTCAGCATGTCTTTTTTTGCGCTCGGATGACTGAATGAGTGCGGACCGGGTACTCCCCAGAGGAGGAGAATTCTCTAACCAGGGTTTTGCAGCTGGATTGTCCACGGGAGATGGAAACAGGGACAGGGATCCGAGGGTTGCTGACCGAAGACTACAAAAAACGGGGATTGGTGGAAAATCGCTCTCATGATTATTGTGGGGAGAATTCGGCCCAAGGCAGGAGCTCCACCCAGTCAGAATGGTGGGCTTAAGAAGTGCGAAGATAATGGTCATCAATTCTAAATTTATTGTTCAACTTGTTCCTTGGCTGTGGGTGGTAAGCGGAGGAAAAATCCAGGGTGACGTCTAGCAACTTACAAGTGGCTCCCCAAAGAAATGAGGTAAAATGAACCCCACGATCCGACCAAATGTGACGAGGGGACCATGAAGACGGAAGATGTGGGGAAAAGTCTTTAGCCAACTCGGGTGCAGCGGAAAGACCTGGCAGTGGGAATGAAGGGTGGCCATCTTGGGAAAAGCGGTCAGCGGACCACCCAATGATGTACAACCAGCAGAGAGGGAAGCAGTAATGAAAGGTCCTTGGTAATGTGCCGGGGGGGCAGGGGTATAGGAAGCGGAAGAAGACGGCGGTAGGGGTTTGTCTGGGAAAAAATTTTTTGCGGGCACAGGAAACAAGGCGAAAACAAAGTCTATTACGTCTTTGTGCAGGGTAGGCCACCATTAATGTCGGGTAAAGAGTTGGGGGGTTTTTTTTTTTTTGCCAGCGGGCCAGGAGTTTAGAGGAGTGACCCCAATGTGGATTCTCTTCCGATGGTTTTTCTGATACAAAATCTTACCAGGAGGGAGCGATTTAGACTCACGGGGACCCTGCATTACTCTGGCGGGACGATGATTGTTTAGGCTCATCTTGAGATCCGACACCAGGAAAGACCGAGACAAGGCTCCGCCTTGTTTTTTGTCAGCTGGGCGAAAATGAAAAAGAAAATCGAAGCGGGCAAAAAACAAGGACCACCGGGCTTGGCGGGATTAAGTTCTGTGCCTGCTGGAGGTATCCCAGTTTTTGTGGTCCGTGTAGATGATTACCGGGATAAAGAGCCCTTGAGTAGGTAACGCCACTCCTCCTCCCAACTTAATGGCCAAAAAAATCTTATCTCCTTGGAGTATTTTGCGCTCGGGGAGGAGAAGAGTTTGGAGAAGAAACCGCAGGAAACCTCCTCCCGGATGGCGATTTTTGGGTAAAAAACCGCTCCGGCTCCGCAGAGGAAGCGTCCCCTCCAGGAAGAATGCTTGTTGCCACCCGGGCGATGCGCACTGGAGCGGAAGAGAAAGCCAGTTTCAGAGAAAGGAAGGCCTCCTCTGCTTCGGTCGTCCATGTTTGGGGTTAGATCCTTGCGAGTGAGGCGAGATTGGGAGCCCTGGAAGGAAGTGCGGTTGAAGAGACGGAAATAGTTGGCAAATCCAGGGAACCGCTGAATGGCCTTCAAACCCTTTTCCGGTCGGGGCCACTTCTCGATGGCAGCAATTTTCCGGATCCATTCGTAGGCCTGTCTGGAAAATGTGAGCCCAGAAACGGAAGCGTGTTGCTCAAAGAGGCACTTCTCATTTTGGCGAAGAGGTGTTTCTGCCTGAGCCGAGCAGAACCCGCGACAATTCCCTCCGGTGAGATGAAGATGGGAGAAGACCCAAGATGTCGTCAAAGGTACCCACAACGCAGGAGAGGAGGGGCCCGGAAGATGTCATTGGGCCAAACCGAAAAGACTGCTGGAGCTTACAGAGGGGCCAAAGGGCCTCACCAAGTACTTTCGTTGTGGCCGTCCCGGGGGGTTGAATGCCTTTCCTTCATCTCCTCGTGGATACGGGAAACCCGGTTGTTTGCTCCACGAAAAATTTTTTGGTGAAGACTCTAGCCCTTAAGACGATCAAAACAGTTCTGGATGAGGAAAGAGGGTATTTTCTTCACCGTGACGAATTTAGGCCTCTGTAGTCAAAACAGGGCGGAGAGATCCGTCTTTCTTTTTAAGAAGAAGAAACCTGCTCCGCTGGGGGGTAGAATTTCCGGAGAATCCTTTTGCTAAGTTTTTCCCGATATATTGGACACGACTGGTTCGCAGCAGACAAGGGTTAAATACGCCCAGGGGAGGCTGTACCGGGCAACAGGTCAATGGGCAATATTTTGGTCTATGGGGGGGTAATGTCTCTGCTTCCCCTTTTTATTGAAGACTCGGCAAAAGACCAATAGGAATCGGGAGTCCAGGTAGATTAGCGGTGTAGGAAAAAAAAAGAAGGTGAAACAGGCACCGGAAGTTTTTATGCAGTCCTGTCCCCAGCGAAGAACCTCCCATTCTGCCAGTCGGACACAGGTGCATGTTTTTGGGCCAAGGCAAAATAGTAAGAAAGCAGAGGAGTCCGGGTAAAACATGAAACCCAGATGCTCTCAGAATGCAACATTCCCCCTGCAGGGTTTGACTTCGGTGACAAGGGATGGGGAGGTAGGAGGCCCCATCCACAGCGCAACAGATCAGGTTCAAACAAAGAGGTTTGGTGGGAATGTGATACTTTCTACCGGGGCCTGTGACCGAGATTCCCAGCTGCTCCAGAATCAAGTTGGGCCCATTTCGAAGTGGGGTTCTTACCGACAGAATTGAAACGACAGGCGCAGGGATGAAGGGGATTTATTTTGTCTAGGTTGACCTCTCCGAGCGAACCTAGACACAGGCGTTTCCCGACTTCTCCGGACAGGTTTGGATCCGTGCTCCTTACTACCCGCAGTAGAAGCAACTTTTCTCGGCACGGCGTAGTCCTGACGGGCTTTGACATCTTGGTCTGGTCGACCTGATAGGCCGGCGTGTGCACCTGAGGAGAAACGGAAGAGGTTATAGATCTCTGACAGAGGGTGGCAAGAGGGAAAATTTTTTTACGGGTGATCTCCTTGGTGTTCCTGGAACCGTGGGATCAATTCGATTGGCAAGATTTATTAAACATCTAGAGAGGTTGGAAACGTCCCGACGGCAAGTTCGTTTTTTAATACGGCCGGACAGACCCTCCCAGAAGACCGCAATTAGAGCTTCATTGTCCCAAGCTGTTTGAGGCTAAAAGTCCGGACCGTATGGCATATTGACCAAGGTGAGACTCTCCTGACGGAGACGCAGCAGAGAGATGCAGAGGAAGTCTTCCGTCCAGGTTCTGATCCCTTCCGGAAGGCCGGGAGAAAAAGCAGGAGGTGACACGAGGATCCCTCTCTCCCAGAGGGATTAAGCCAGGCCGGGGCCCTCTCCCGGTGGAGTTGGGACTGATGAAGGAACTTTGGCCCGGTAGAGTTAAACTGGTGTGCAGGAGTTCAAAATGCGGGGTGCACAGATTAAGAAACCCCGAGCTAGAGCAGGATCGCCTCCAAACCTAGGGGAGTGACATGGGGGTCCGGGAATGGAAACCCCCGGAACTGGGAAAATCAACCGGGCTGACGGTTTGAGTCATGGCTCCGGATGGTTGTGATGATGAATTCAGAGTGTCCGACGGGTTGACTTTTCCGCAGGTGACCCAGGAGGGCCTCTGTTGAGACCTTGACGAGACAGCTCATGACACATTTCCCCGGGAGTGAAGGGGTTTGGGTGCCACCGGGTTCCATGGCCCGAGCAAACTGTAACGGGTTGGTGGGTGGAACTACTGACGGAAAGGTAGGTGGGTGGGAACCACAAGCTTTATTTATACAAGGAGTTTACTTGTAAGCGAGCGGGGGGCACCCGGGAAAAAGGGCAGGGAATCACGGCAGGGGATTTTGGTAGTTTCGGAAGGCGGTTTGTCACAGCGGTGACCAAGGAAGTCTTGGGCGGAGGTTGTAATGGTAAGTGCCAGGCAGTTCTGGGACAGGAAGGTTTTGCCCGGCAAGTGCCGGCGTATCTGGACAGGAGGTTTGTCACGGAAAGTGACCAGGCAGTATCTGGACAGGAGGTTGTCACGAAAGTGACCAAGGCGTCTCTGGGCAGGCGGTTGTCACGGCAAGTGACCGGCAGTCTTGACAGGCAGGTTGTCACGGCAAGTGACCAGGCAGTCTCTGGACAGGCAGGTTGTCACAGAAAAGTGACCAGGAGTCTCTAGAACAGGGCAGGCATATACGCCCTGATAGGTGGACCCCTCCGGTTTAGGCTGCAGCGGATGGCAGATGATCGCTCCCAGGTGGAGGAAGGACGTGGATTCTGAGATGATGTCCGAAACCTCCGGATGGAGCTGCAGTCGGATGGCAGATGATCGCTCCCAGGTGAGAGGCAAGAGCGGGGGATTCCGGTGTGTCCGAACTTCCGGATGGAGCTGAGTCGGATGGCAGATGATCGTCCCAGGTGAGCGGGCAAGAGCCGGGGTCTCTGCAGTGACGTCCGAACCTCTGGATGGAACCACAGACGGATGGCAGCAGGCAACCCGACAGGTAAAGGGGGTAACAGGAATCAGGAGCTGTGGCTGAAAAAAGGTTAAATGCACGGAACAACATTGCTCGGGAACCCTAATTAAGAGGAAGCCCTTAATAAGGGTGGAGTCCTCCAGCATTGGCTGGAGATGATTTGGAAAATGCGCGCGGCTCCTTTAAGAGCGGGGGAGGGGCGGGCGCGCGCCCAAGGCCGTAGCAGGGAAGGAGCGCGCGGGCCAGCAGGGCGGAAGGGGGACGCCGAGGTTGGCAGAGGGCAGAGGGGCTGGGGCGCACTGGGACGTGGCGCAGGTGAGGGAGCGAGTCCCTGTCTGGAGCAGGCAGGGACCCGGGCGCAACGCTGTTAAGCAGTTTATTTATTTTGTGATGTCAGAATCTATATCAAAAGGGCAATATTTTAACGCCATAGATATTTGATAACCCTGAATTTTTTCCCGACAGAATGTCCAGTGGGTAATACGGAATCCGTTATTTTCGGGGGTGTCTCCGGCTAGAGGGTGACCGGGGTCTATGTGACCCTAAACTGGGGTCCCAAATAATCCTTCTACCTGGAGGAAATGTTAAAGGTCCGAGGGGCCAGGCCACCAGCGTAAAACCCTGTCTCCTATCAATCCCTGCAAACTGTAATCTAGTCCTAAGAAGGACCCTGATTACCACCAAAGGGAAAACAGGTAAGGTTAATGAACAGAAAGACATACAAAAAAGAACAAGAAATAAAATAAATAAAATCTTACAACAACATCCACAACGTGGAACACCTAAGGTCTCAGAGATAAACTAAAGCGTAAGAGTAAAAAACAATCAGGAGCTCTTAGCTTAAAATTCTCAGAAAAGATCCAGTTGAGGATACAGAAGCTTTCCCCGGCACAACAAGCAGACGGCAGGTATTAAGGAAAATTTAAATTTGAACATAATCAAAAGGCCGGGCGGGCTGGACCTAGTTTGCAAAGAGCTAGGTAAAATTAACTCCCTCATTACCAAACAAAAGAAAAGCAACTCAGCTGTGAGAAGTCGAGTGTGTAATCGGACGTTCCTCGTGGGATACACCCATGACAAAATTTGATTTAAAGGAGGGAAAGTGGGCATTCTGTTTGTTCCCCTAAAAAAGTAAATGGACTGTTTCTTTTTTGATTAATCCACAAGGTGGAGTATGAGCCAGATGATGGAAAAGTTATAAAAGGGGAAAACCAAAAGATGAAATTTAGTGTGTGATAAGATGTGGCCGGAAATTCTGTCAGAAGCTTTTTTTTTCGAAGTAATTGAATGTGATCTTTTCATTTTTTAAATGATTTGTTTGATACCACCAAAAATTTCTGATCTAATGTTATGTGTTTAGAAAAAACCATGAAGAAGCTTTCTGGTTCAACTTCATCTGTCCTGCTGCTCTTGAGATTCCTGAGTGGCCATAGCTTAATTATCACCTCTAACAGTCGGCTTGGGGAATTCTCCACAGTTACCCACTCCTGCATGTTTGAACTTCGTGAATTAATGCAAGATGGTGGAGCACACCAAACATAGAAGTCTAGGTCTTAATCCAAGAACAAAGGTGTGTGGGCCTTAAAATAGGTCTAGGAAAATATGTCATTGATCCAAGGGGGGGGAACCTGCAAAACCTGAGTTGGAGCCAACCGAAGACAGTGGAACCAGGGAAATGAAGCGTAGCCTGGGATACCAAGGACAGGTGTCTAACAGTATCATTGTATTTCCCTTTCTATGTGACTGCCTTGGCTTAGGAAGTTGATTTTCTGACAGATACCCTAAGTGTGGCCAAAACCCACTTCAATTTACTAATTTACAGTAACTCTTCTTTCCCGGGAAAAACAGTTCAAACCAGTTGTCAAGTTTTATTGGCTGATTAGGCGATTTGCACTTGCTTAACCCGAGAGAAAATTAAACTACAGGAAACCAATCCAATGGCAATAAAAAGGAAATAGATCCCTAGGGCATCAATAGGGTTGGTACTCAATTCAATTTATTTAAAAATAGGTTGTTTTCACACATGATTAAGCCTTTTTGTACAGAAAAGGGAAATGTCACGAGTGTGTTACTACTAACGTGACCCCTGGGTGATCTTGGATCAGAAGGTCACATTGTTTAATCAGTCGCAGGTCCTTCTTTAGCATCCATTTGTCTAGTTCCTTGAATTGGAGTGGATTTTACTTTCACTCGGTGCTGAAAGGCTTCAGGACCCCTTTTTTTTCTGGCTGTGAACTTGTAGTGTTGTGACCACGCACCACAATTGTGGGTTACCAGGGCAATGGGGGTACCCAGAGCCGAGCCCTGGAAGTCTAGGGGGTTGTCACAGGTAGCGGTGGCTCGGTCTGTGGCCCTGGCGGTTCAGGCGTATGTTGGGGGGTATATTTTACAGGGGATAGGTATATATACAAGTTCGTGACGCCACCTGTAGTTCTCTGATCCTAAGACCAGCGCTGCTGTAGATCTCTGAGGGGATGGTGAGGCAGCTAGATGTCGGGTCCCCTACAGGGGGGGGACTCTTCCCTCAGGTCGATAGTTATGGTGGGGTTGTGCAGGGATGCAATTTAAATAACTCAGTCTCACACTAAAGCTTCTTTCCATACCTTTTACTTCAAGTTGTTCAGGCAGGTCCCAGGGAGGCTGTTCGGGGGGGATGAATGCACGTAGAGGTAACAGTTGAGCAGGTTACAGGCCTCCTTCTCTTTCCAAATGATGATTAGCCCAAGCTTGCCTGTAGCTAGTTAAACTCTTAGTTTTCAGCTTTCCCACTGGCTGTACTGCCCGGCCGGTTTTGTGATAGAGCCTTATAAGTGGTGAACTAAGTACTTTCTTTTGCCGCGCGCCGGATCGGGAAGCCTTGTTCTCCTGACTCGGTTACGTCGGGGCACTCTAAGGGCGGCTTTCTGCAACCAAAGGGTCCAGTAAGACTCTGGTTTTCTATCACTATGCCTGGAGTTTATAGTGACGCTTCGGTCCCCAGTGACCGGTGACAATGTGCAGGTTATCCAATCCTTAAGGCACTCTGAATCCTTTCCACTATGCCCTTCGCCCTGCTTCTGCTTTCATGTAGCACTGAAGCGTGAAGATAGAAAGTCAGTTTTCTTCCTTGGTCTCACTGAGTAACTCTCAGTTTCCTCAAAGTTCAGACATGAGTAAAAGGTAACTTGACTAGACTCGGGATGATAACTAGTCAAACCGTCTAGGACTCCACTTCGTTGAATAGGCAGGAACTAAAAATTTTGCTCACCCAGAGCCTTGACAGGAATCCTCACTGCTGGGAAGAACTAACCCTGACTGCTCTGTACGATGACAGGAAGCTAGACTCACTACTCTGTGGCTACACGTCACTCCCCTTTTTCACCCCTGTGGGTGTTCTGAAGTGTAAGTGAGTGTGTCAAGCTTTAACTGTTTCCTTACTGTGCATTCTCCAGATCCCGTGTGCCTTACATACCAGGGCTAACCCTTCCCCCCATGGTAAAATACAGCACTCCCGGGCTGTGAAATATAAGAAAAAAAGACATTTTTTTTTTTCATTTAAACAAGTAACATTTTAAACTCTTCCCATCCGGGAGGTTTCGGATTTCTTGAACGTTGCTTTATAACATTAGACATAGAAAAATACAAAATACTAAATAGACCTTTTCATATAAATAGATGAAATTTTCTTGTAAGGACCCGCACCAAACTTCAACGTGGGTCCTGGGTGGGCTGCAAGGACATCTGAATGCAGACCTCACTCAGTGCCACACCATTTCGGGTTTTATGTTCAGAGGTAGGTTGTGCTGGAGAGAATGCCAAAGTGCAACTATATACAAGATCAGTTCTTGGGCTGGCTCAGTCCTCAGCCTCGGAGTCCATCATGAAACATTTTCAAGTAATTTACATTTCATAACAATACTTTATACAAAATTTTCCATACTTAGTAAACTAGTTTGCTAGGACTACTTTTGATAACGAATAGGTATCTTCCTTTCGTTGTACGTTCTGATCTACGTGGAGTAGCTTCAGGTATATTAATCTCTAACCCAAAGTTCTACGTAAAAGGCAAACTTAGAACTGCCTCAATCTTTTAGGATCTGGCAAGCGTACTGATGATGGGCGGTGTGAGTCAGCTTCACCGGGGTTCCCATAGCATGGGGCGCTGCTTCCGATGGGTTCTTCCTCTTGGGGTTCCGAGGTTGGGGTGCTGCTGGGGTAGGTAATCCCGAACTGGCTCAAACTGGCACCATGGGGGGACAACTGGAGGTAGAACTTCTCTTTTGGCTGATTAAACTGCAAACACCGGAATTATTACCGCATCTCCAGTCTCGGCCAATCTGCAGGGAAATCTCCCGATTCCGTGTGTATGACCTCTTCTTTTCTTTCTTCTTGATTTTATGACAGAGTTCTCTTCACGAAACTTTAAGGGTTCTGGGCACAATTTCAAATGGTCTCTGGACACAGTGGATATTGTTCTTCCTCCGTCCTTACTGATGATACAAACTTTTCTATTTTCATATTTGGAATCTTGTACGCGTAGGGTTCTTGCTCCCACTGGTTATCCAAATTTTGTGCATTTTCCTTTTCCTTTTCAATACCACTTCTCCAGGCATCAAAGGTTTGGCGGAGCATTTCCTGTTGTAAATATCTTCCTGTTTTTCCCGTGCTTGTTGAGACTTTTTTTCTACACGACTTGCACTCTTCTGTATTGCTCTTGCCGATTGATGTCCCAGTTTTATGGCGTCATCTGCCTCTGGTTCTACCACCAAGTTCTAAATCCATTGGTAGTCTTCCGGGCCTTGCTCCATAAGATGGGCTGGAGTGCAGTTAGTGGAACTTACAGGTTATGGTTATAACAAGCAACCAAATCAGGTAGTAAGTCCGGCCATCGATTTCTGTCTTCCAACGGTATGGATTTCAACAAATCAAGGACAATGTGGTTCATTTTCTCGCAAAAGCCGTTGGTTTGAGGATGGTATGGTGTTGTTTCTAATTTTCTTTCACCCATACATGTGACAGAATTCCTTAAATTTGATCAGCTTCGAAAGCAGGTCCTTGATCGGTTAATACTTGCTCCGGATACCATGCGGTCTGCAGAAGCTTGCTTGAAAGGTTTTTGCTGCCGTCACTGTGTTGATCCTTAACTGGTACAACCACCAAAAAATCTAGAGTAATGGTCCCACCATGGTCAAGGCGTATGAGTATCCAGATCTACTTGGCGACAGTTTGACGTGGTCCAGGGCCACAATCTCCAAGGGACGAGTCGTCCGGATAGGCTGCAGGGGTGCCCTCTACTACCGTAGTCCTTTCTTCTGAGACCACAGGGTCCACAGTTCCGACACCACCTCTCGAGGGAGCATGCGCATCCCTACCAGTAGAACCGGCACCTCAACAGGGTCTCCCAAGCTTTCTCCAGCCAAAAGTGTCCTGTTTTGATCGTGGTATGCTTCCAACACCATCTTGGACGTCTGCCTTGGGGACACTATTTGCCAGACCATCTCGTGGGTCCTGGGATTGACGTATCTCCTGCACAACTTCTCCACGGTATGGAATAACCTGCTTCTCTCGTTCCACAGGAGCTTTGCTGACATAGGTGCATCTTTTTCAAGGAGGAACCTTCCTGTCTTAAAAAACTCCTTGATACGGCTGACCACTGGATCGCTGCCCTTTGAGTCTCTTTCCAGCTGTGATGGGGTAAAGGATTTAACGTTGCACCATACTGCTTTCTGTAGACTCGATGCTCGTGGACTACCCATTTCGATGGAACGCAGGTAGCTCAATTTCTTCCAGGTCGTCGATTCTTCCTCGTTCAGAGTCATGCGGCATTCGGGACAATTTTCGTCAGCTTTTGCTTTTTTTCGGCCTGCCCCGGTACTTGATAGTAAACTGGGGAAATTGGACAACCGAGCCATCCAACGCG
Organism: Oophaga sylvatica; assembly: GCA_033576555.1. Lineage (NCBI taxonomy): Eukaryota > Metazoa > Chordata > Amphibia > Anura > Dendrobatidae > Oophaga > Oophaga sylvatica. Next base: position 10,135 of record JARQOD010010324.1, on the reverse strand, counting down.
CTCCATGGCCCCAGCTTGGGGCCCTTTCCAGGTGCGTTAGGGGTTGTTGTCTGTGTACGCCGTGAACTTGTTGGAGGCCAATAGTGCTTAATTTTTCAGTAATGGCCCCCGACCAGCGCCAGAAAAAAATCCAGCTTGAAGTGCTATAATTTCCGGATTCCTCTCAGTTGGCCTGAGTTTTTGTGGCATAAGCGATGACTTTTTCTTGGCCATTCTGCTTCGACTGAGAATGCTCCTAAACCTTCATTTTAGCATCGTTGTTACAGCGGAACGGTTGGCTGTAATCAGGATACGTCAAGATCTCATCACCCGTAAGGATCTCTTTCATCTTTTGGAATGCTTCAGCCCGTCCCTTACCCCAATTGAAGGAGGATTTCTGCCTTTAGGGATTGGCCTACTAGGAGGTCCTGTAGAGCGCTGCCTTCTTCGTGTAATCTTTCACAAAACCCTTTTGTAGTAAACCCGTTAGTCCCAGGAACTGTCGCACTTTTCCCTTTTGGGTTTTTTGGCTCCGGCCACTTTGGGAGGCAGGATTTCTCGGGGTCCGGCGCTACTCCTTCCCAACTGAGATGTGCCCCAAATTATTGTACCTTCTGTTTGAGTAGATGGCATTTTGAGGGTTTCAACTTCATCCCGTACCTGGCGGGGGCTCAAAATTCGCCGGTGCTTCAGGGCCTCAATTTGGAGACCATGAGTCGTCTAAGTATAGCACCGGTTTCAAAATTGGATGTCCCGGCAGTTCCCATCATTCTGAAATTTCTGGGGCACTGCTGACCCCAAAGGCATTCTGTCGAACTCACAGAGCCCCATTGGGGTGGTGAAAGGTTTTTCTCACGTTTCCCCCCAGCTAAAAGCCATTGCCAGTTCCACTATCAGATAAGGGTGAAAATATTTTTGCCCTTTTCAAGAGTAAGATCCTCAAAATTTGGAAAAGGGGATGCTCCGTTGTTTGCGGTTCACCTGCCTGTAATCCCCCACACTTCTAAAAATACCACTTTTTTTTTAAAACCAGGATAGGGTGTGCCCGGGGACTACAACCTTTTCCCTGATTACCCGGCTTTTTTCATACTCCCAAAAAAAAAATTTCCTTACCTTCGATAATGGGCTGGGGGTTTTGGCCTAAAAGCTCTTTGTGGGGGTGACTGTTTTGGGAAATGATGTTGTACCCCCCTTTAAATTTTAAAAAAAATCAAGTGGATTTTTGCAAAAAATTGGGGGCACTCTTGAAAACCCCCCAATACCCCTTGTTCGGGGGAGGGGGGGTTTGGGGTCCGTCCCAACTTTGGGGTTGCTAAACCCCAAATTTCCCCCCCCCGGGGTTGCCGGGTCATTGTCCTCCGCTTTTGGGGGGTCAAAGGAAATCAGCCGGGAAAAAGAATTTTGAAAACAAAAGGGATTTTTACAAGGTTCAAAAGGGGGGAAGTTTACCTCATCACCCCCCCCCGTTGAGAAGCCGCCCGGGTTCCCCCTTCCCCCTTCACCTTTCCCCCTACTCCCCAGATTTTTAAGGGAGGGTCTATGTTTTGAAGGGGGGGTTCTACTACGCTTGGAAAATTTTGTCCTCTCAGACCTATGGTGCCCTCCCACCAGATTACCCATTTCACCAGGGGGAAAACCAATGGTTTCGAGTCAGTACCCTACATTCCCCAAATTTCCCCTTGTAGCTTCGTTTTGGGGCTGACACACTAGGGCCCATCTCTCTTTGGTTACCCTTTCTCCCCTTGGGGCGGGAAAAATTCATGGGGCTTTTTGGGGGTAAGAACACAAACTTCTCCCAAAACAATTTTCGATAATGTTGTACCCAAAATTTTTTTTTTAAACCTTTCCCCCCATTTAAAAGTCTTTTTCCAGAAGCCCGGGGTTTTTTAACCCCTCTGCCCATTTTTTAAAATCTAAAACTTTTCCCCCCAAATACTTCTACGGGAAAGGGCCCCTTAAAGCATACAGGGGAAAGCAGGGCTGGGGGGTTTTTGATTTTTCCCTTGGGACCAAAAATTTTTTATATTGGGCATCAGGTATTGGGGGCCCCCGAACCCAGTGTCAAACAACCCGGGGAACAGAAATTTACCCGGGGAAAATTGAAGACGGGGGGTCGTCCACCCACATACCTGCGGTTCCAGTCAGGGGGCCTGAGGGGGTCCCCCGGGGGGGTTGGGGCCCCCCCCCCCGGTTTTTCCCTTTTAAAAAGGACCCCTGTGGGACTAGGGCCCCTTTCCCCGGTTTTTCATCGGTAACGGGGGAAATTCTCCCACAGGGGGGTTGATCGGGGGTGGGTCCGGGGGGGGGGGTTTTTCCCCCCTCGGGGGGGCGACGTCTTCCTTTTCTACGGGAAACCCCGGAACGTTTCGGGCATCCCCCTAAAAAAGATCTTCCCCCTTTCCTCTTTCCGCAGCTGCCAGGGCACCCCACAGCACCCCAAATTTTTTAGTCAGCTGGCGCACCTTGAGCGCAAAGTCCAATTCACTGGGGGGGTCACCTGCTTTTTTTGCTTCGGCCACTAGGGGGGAAAAAAGGGGGGTTTTGCCGGTTCCAGAGTGACTTCACCCCATGTGTTGGGTTCCCCCCCAGGTTTGCCCGGGGGGCCCCAGCCCTTTTTTTTGCCATGTCCTTTTTTTGGGATCAAAGGGGGGGATCAGGGTGATTAAAAAAAAACCCCAAAATTTTTAGTTCTGGTTTTCCCCCTTTGGGGCCTCAGTCCCCCGCACAATTTTTTCTTTCAACTTTTTATTTTCTTTAATGACCCTTTGGTATTAAACCCGCTTGAGGGCTTCAGGGCCCCTTGTAGTCGGCAGGCATAGTCCCTTTGCTGTCATTGGTTGCTGTGAACATTATAGAAAGCCATCCCCGGGGGTTGTTTCGGGGCGGTTTTTTAAAAAAAACCGTAACTTTTTAAAAGGGTTGCAGGCACCAAAAATTTTCCGGTCCCCCGGGAGCCCCCAAAAATCCACTTCTTCTAGCAGCGCCATTTTTTTGCCCATTAATACGCGCTTTTTGGGCCCCCAGACAAAGACTTTCCAGGGAAAATGCTTTTCTTTCCCCCCTTTTTAAAAAGCTAAAAATGCTTTGGGGGGCCCTGTTACTGGGGAAGCCCATTTCGCCCCCCCCAAAAATGGAAAAAACGTTATGGCATAGGGGGAAACCAGGGCTGGGGGCTGGGCCCGCCCCCCATCTGGCGCTTTCCAAGCCACGGGTGCCCCGGGGTCGGGGTTTTCCCCCGGGGGGGGGGCACTGCGGCCGGGTTTTTGCAACATATTTTGGGCCCCCTTTGGGTTAAAAAAAAGGGGGCCCAAAGGTTTCAGAAGCTGCATTTTAAAAGGACGCATTTTTAACGGGGCCCCTTTTGTCGCAGGGCCCCCGATGTCAGAGGGTTTTTCCCCCCCCCCGTGCAGGACCGCCGCTGAGTCAGAGCCGGGGGCGGGCCAAGACTTTGGGGGGGGGCGCCCCCTTCAGGTACCCCCCACCCCTTTTTTTCCGCCCTAGGGCGCGAAAAATGGCGGGAAAAATTGGCGGGGGTTTTTTGGGGGAAAAAAATTTCAACCAGTCTTTTTAAACCAAAAAAAATCCCCCCGGCACCCCGGGCCCCGCAATGCTGCAAAATTTTTTTATCCGTTCGTACCCAAGTTTTATGTTGTGAACCCCCCACCACAATTTTGGGTTACCAGGGCAATGGGGGGACCCCCGCCGGCCCCCCGGGGTTAAAGGGGTTTCACAGGTAGCGGTGGCTCGGGGTTTTGGCCCCGGGGGGTCAGGGGGGATGTTGGGGGGGGAAAATTTTCAGGGGGATAGGTATTATACAGTCCCGGGCGCCCCTGTAAATTTCTGGGTCCAAACCACCCCCCCTGTAGATCTCGAGGGGGGGGGGGGAGGGCTAGATGTGGGTCCCCCCAAAGGGGGGGGCTCTTCCCTCAGGGCGATAGTTTTGGGGGGGTTGGCAGGGGTTTCAATTTTAATTTAAATCGTTTTAACTAAAAAACTTTTTCCATCCTTTTTCTTTTAAGTTGTTCAGGCAGGCCCCAGGGGGGTGTTCGGGTGGATGAATGCACGTAGGGAACAGTTGAGCGGTTACAGGCCCCTTTTTTTCCCCAAATGATGAGTAGTCCAAGTTCCTTAGCAATTAAAATCTAATTTTTTCAGCTTTTCCCACTGGTGACTGCCCGGCCGGTTTTGTGAAACCTTATAAGGGAACTAAGTTTTTTCTTTTCCGGGGGCCCGGACTCAAACCCCTTGTTCCCGCCGGTTATTACGGGCACTCAAAGGGGGGCTTTCGAAACCCTAAGGCCGTAAGACGGGTTTTTCTACACATCCTGGGCAAAAGGACGCTTGGTCCCCGGCCGGTGAAAAGGGCAGGAAAACCCCAATCCTTAGGCATTCTAAACCCCTTTCCACTATCCCTTTCGCCCGCTTTTTTTTAATGTCATGAAGCGTGAAATAGAAAGTCTTTTTTTCCCCTTGGTCCCCCTGGTAACTCTCATTTTTCCCAAAGTTCAGACGAGTAAAAGGAAAAACCTGACTAACTCGGGATATAACAAAAAATCGTTTTAACCCACTTTTTGAATAGGCGGGAACTAACTTCGTCACCCGGCTCGACGGAAAACCCCCATTCGGGGGGAAAACTACCCTGGCTCTGTAGATGACGGGGAAGCTAGACTCACACTCTGTGCTAACCCTCCCCCTATCCCCCCCTGTGGGTGTTTTAAAAGGTAAGTGAGTGATGTAAGCTTTAACTGTTCCTTTTCTGTGCATTCTCCAATCCTGTGTCCTTACATACCGGGGTACCATCTTGAGTACTCGCGAAGCCCTTGGGACCACCCCCTTTCCCTCTAAAAACCACGCTAGTTCATTTTTCCCCGGTTAAGATCTTCTATACTGACCTCTTTGAAGGAGCCTGTCTTGGGAAAAAGGAGGTTTGTTTTTTGCAGCGGGGGGATTTCCTTTTGGGAAACGAAGAGTGTTGTTTTTGGGTCGGGTAGTAAACCCCAAAAAGGGGGAAAGTTTGAGGTTCGTAAAAACCCTAGTGCCTTTTCCAAACCCCAAAGGGGTTTTTTTACTGTTGTTGGGTTTTCCTGTAGGGTTTTTCCCAGTCTAATAAAGCTTTTTAAAAAGGCTCAGGCAGCGTAATATGCTTTTAGACTGGTGCACTGAGTACTATGACTGGTACTGCAGCCGTGACCCAGCCTGTAAAAAGGCTGGGTCAGGGGGGCCACCCCCTAGCTCTCTTTAGGGGGATAGGAGCAGATAGAGGGGGGGACGATTTGTTTTTGCACTCTAAAAAAAAATAACCTGTGTGTACTCTGAAAACCCATAACTTGGAATCGGGTTTCTAGTACATGAAAAAAAGTCGCGTTTTTACACTGCACCCCCCCCCCTTTGGAGTACTTTTTTAAGCGCTTGTGCACTCTGAAACCCCATCTTGGTATACTGTGCAAAAGCCCTGTGTGCTCTGCACCATATTATGGAAGTAGTCTTTTTAACCCCCAAGACCGCCATTTTTAGGTTTTAAAGGCCCCTTTTTACAATTCTCCACTGTCACTTTTTTCTTATAACCCGGAACGCTCCAATGGATCTTGGCGATTTTTAAAAAAGTTTTTTGGGACATATTGACTTTTTGTTTGTGTAAAAAAATTATTCAAAAACTTTCGTTTTTTTATGAAAAAAAAAGGAAATATGGGAAAAAATTTTTAAAATTTTGCAAATTTTAAAATTTTAATTTTTTCCCTTTTAAACAAGAGAGTCCAAGAAAAAGTTAATAAAATCATTTCCCACTGCTACTTTTTAAACGCACAATTTTGGAAAAAAATTTTTTTTGTTAGGGTTTTAACTGTTAAAAGTTGACCACAATTTCTCATTTTTTTCAACAAAATTACAAAACCATTTTTTTTTGGGACCACCTCCTTTTAAGTGTTTGGGGGGTCAATAGACAAAAAAAACCCAAAAGGGGGACCCCATTTTTAAAAAACTTTTCACCCCCAAGGTTTTCAAAACCCCTTTTAAGAATTTTTTTAACCTTTTAGGTACTTTCCCAAAATTAAAAACAATGGGAAGGAAAAAAAAAGAACTTTTAACTTTTTTTTTCCCAAAAAATTTTTTTTCGACACAATTTTTTAAAAATTTTTTCAAGGGGGTTTTGGAAAAATTAACCACAATATTTGTTGTACAATTTCCCGAAACCGATACCCCATTGGGGGAAACCAATTTTTGGCACACGGGATGCTCAAAGGGAAGGAGCAAATTTTAGTTTTTTAATGTAAAATTGGGGTGGAATTTTGGGGCGGACCATGTCCTTTGGAACCCCTGTCACCAAAAAATGGGGAAACCCCCCTAAATGACCCCTTTGGAAACTAGAAACCCCCCGGGGGCTATTTTAAATTGTGGGGCCTTTTAACCCTCAAGGGGTTTACAGAAAGTTATAACGTAAGCCGAAAAAATTAAAAAAAATTTTTTTTTTTCCCAAAAATTTCCTTTTCACCCAAAATTTTTTTTTTTTTAAAAGGATAAAGGACCGCAAAAGGTATTGTAAAATTTGGGGCTTGAGTTCGCGAAACCCCATATTTTTTTGGGGAAAAAACCCCTATTTGGGGGCAGGGGACAGCTCGGAAGGGAAAGCCCATTTGCCCTTTTTTGGGGGGAAAACAGATTGGACGCCTTTCCCAATTTGGGAGCCCCTGTTTTGTGCCTAAACTGTGGAAACCCCCAAAAAAGGGGACCCCTTTTTGGGAAAAAAAAGCCCCCCCAAAAGGGAAATTTTTCTGGGAGGTGGGGGACATTTTAAAAACCCCCCAAAAAGGGGGGTTTAAGGGAAGGTTAAACGTGGGACCCCTAAAATTAAAAAAAAATTTTTTTTTTCCCCAAAAAATTTTCTTTTCTTTTCCCCAATTTTTTTTTTTTCCCAAAAGGGTAAAAAGGCCCCAAAAAAGTTATTGTGCAATTTGTCTTGAGTACGCTTACCCCATATGTTGGGGAAAAAACCCCTTTTTTTCGCATGGCGACCCGGGAAAGGGGGAAGGAGCCCCCGTTTTGAATCCCAGACTTTGAGGGGGAAGGGGGTTGGGGGGGGTTTTCATGGGGCTTTTGGGGAAAGGGCCCTGATGTGTAAAAAAGTAAAAAAACCCCCCCAAAGTGCCCCCTTTTGGGAAAAATCCCCCCCCAAGGAACTTATCAAATGTTGGTGAGAATTTAAAACCACAAGTCTTCCCACAGAAGTTTATAACGTAAGCCTGAAAAAAAAAAAAAAATTTTTTTTCCAAAAAAAAATTTTTTTTTCCCCCCCCAAATTTTTTTTTTTTAAAAAGGGTAAACGGGAAAAAAACCCCCCAAAATTTTTTGTTTTTCCCCCTGAGTACGCTGCCCCCCTTTTGGGGGGGAACCACGGGGAGCCTTACTAAAAACTTTGGGAGGCAGAAGAAAAACCCCCCAAAAAAAGGGAAAATTGGTTTTATTTTTTACGGTTCCTCGTGGGGGGATTAGGTTTTGGGCGTTTTTTTTCCCCTGGGGTCGGTTGTTACAGCGATACCAGATTTATACCCTTTTTTTCATTTTTTTCTTTGTAAAAATCTAAAAGACGTTTTTTTTGGGGAAAAATTTTTTTTGAAAGGGGGCCATTTTTGCATCGCCGTATTTTAGAGTAAAAAATTTTTCCATTTGGGCCCACAGAGTTATGTTGGGTTTTTTTTTCCCGGGACAGCTGAATGTTTTTTTGGGTTTTTCCATATTCGGGCACCAGTAGCCCCCTATGGGGGGAAAAAAAGGGGGCCCCTTCCCCGGGCCATTTCACATGCGGGGGGCCCCCCTGGGGACATGCCGGGTATCTGATGTGTCAGGGAGAGAGCAGAAAACCCCGGCTCCCTCAAAAAAGGGTTTTTATCCTGCTGGGGGAAAGTGCACGGTGCTGCTGTCTCCCCCGAGGACCCCTTTCCCCGGCTGGCAGCAGTGTAGTTTCCCCTTTTTCCCCGGGCGGGGGCTTGGTTGTCTCGCCAAATGGGCCCCAGGGGCCTTCTGTTCTTTCACGGGGGCACTTCTGCTCCTGCCCCAGCCTGCAAGCTTCTTTGGGGAAAAGGGGGGTGGAATTTATTAATTCATTCAGCTCGGCATTTTTCAGGGGCCCTGTGGGGGGAATGTGAGAGGATGGAGGTATTTTGGGGAGGGGTTTCGGGGGCCCGGGGTGAAGTAAGAGGATGGGGGTATTGTGGGGGCAGGGGGGCCGGGGGTTATGTGAGGGATGGGGTATTGTGGGGGGGAGGGCATGGGGGTTTACTGTGAGGTAGGGGGGATTGGGGGGGTGAAAATGGGGGGGGGGGGGCAAAGGGCACGGGGGGGAATTTGAGGGGGGGTGGGGGTATTGTGGAGTCAGTTTGGGGAGAAACAGGGGGGGATGTGAAAAGGGGTGGGGGTGTTGGGGTGGGGGGGGGGACGGGGGGGGTAGAGGGCTTTTTTTTAAATTTTTGAGTTGTTTAAAAATTTAATAATAGATTAATATTTTAGTATTATAACAAAAGGGGAAAAGAAGACGGCCGTAAAACCTCATCGGGGTCGCACTGCAAAACCCCGGGGGTTGGGGGTACAGCTTGGGCAAGGGGGGGGACGGTGGAAGGGGTTACTAGCAGCTGTTAACTCCCGGGGGTGGAGAGCCCACTTTTTTTTGAGGGGTTCGATGGAAACCCCCCCAGGGAAAAACTTCCATCTGGCCCCCCAATAAGTTAAACCCCCCAAAAAACCAAAAAAAAAAAAGCTGCATTTTATTTAAAAAATTTTAAAAAAAAAGCTTTTTTTTTTTAAAAGTTTTTTTAAGGCGGGGTTTAAAAATCTGGTCAAATTTGAGTTCAGGGCCGCAAAATCTTATGGGGTGCGCCCTTTTCCGGGCATGAATCCCCCAAGGCCACTGGGGCGATCAGGCGGTTCTGCGACCCGTTTGCCCATTTGCCTTTTTGGATAATAAAAAATTTTTTTCACCAATAGAAAAAAAATTGGGAGGGGAAAAAGAGTTTAACACCGACCCCCTGCTAAAATCAGTGATGCTGGGGGCCCCCGGGAACTGTTTTTTAAAAAGGGGGGGCTAGTTTAAAAAAATTTTTAAGGGGGGGACTTTTAAGGAAAACATTATTATTTATAGGGGGACCCGTAAGGGTTTCTACCGGGTGTCAGACGGGGCTGAGGGGCTGTCAGTCATGCGGGGGTGAGGTTATTTAAAAGGGATTTCCTCCCCGCAGGGAGCTTCATGCAGGCGTAAAATGGGGGTCAGAAGTTATTTTTTATTATACTTGTATTGGGGAGCAGTGGGGACAATTATAAGTTTTGGGGAATTGGGGGGCATCATCTGTTTTGTACGGGAGTGTGGGCCACATACGGGATATGGGACTGTGGCAAACTTTAAAACGTGTTAAAAAGGGGGGGTGGGGATCACTTTTGGGGGTATTGGGGGAGTGGGGCCAACATACGGGGTAAGGGGAGCTTGGGTCATCATTTTGTGTTAGGGGAGCTGTGGGATATCAAAATGGGATAGAGGGGTTTTTTTGGGCCCAAAATACTGTATATAGAAAGGGGGGTTTTACTGGGGCCCCCATTAAAAAAATTTTTTTTGGGGATTAAAACTTTTTGTTTATTGTTATAGGGGGTCTCATATTGTGACCTCAAAGTTGCACAGGGGTATTATTTTTTTTTTTTGGGACAAAATTTTTGGGCACAAAAATATTTTCTAGGGGGCAAAAATTTTTTTTTTAGAGGCACACATGAGACATTTTTTACGAGCAGGGGCAGTGGTGGCATTATATGTTTGGGGATAAGAGGAGCTTTTTTTTGTACCCCACAGCGGTGCTAATAGGGACTGGCAGCAGTGGCTCATATTGGGGGGGAGCAGGATAGGAGGGTTTTTGGGAGGGGGGGGAATACTTTGCACATGAAAAAAAAGGAGACCAATGGGTAAACTGAAAGGGGGGAAAAATTTACATTTGTTTTAGAAAACACTTTTTGACAGTGAGGTGAACAAAAAAATGGAAAAAGGGTGCCCCCAAAGGGGGGGGGCCCTTTTCCTTCAATGGAAGTTTACAAAAGGGGGCTGGGGCAGAAAAAAATTTTCTGAATATTTTGTGAAACCCCTTGAGCAGGGGGTTGAAAACCCGATGGGGCCCCGGGGGGCCCTTCC
>JARQOD010010323.1:0-27823 GCA_033576555.1 Oophaga sylvatica | reverse complement strand
TCTGCTGCCCCTCCGGGTTCCAGCACAGTCAGCAGGTCCTCGTTACTTGCATTGGCTCTTGTACCTTCTGCCACATTTACAAATTTTAGATTTTTTAAATGTTTTTTTGGGTAATCACTCTGGATCTCCAACAATGAAGACGACGACCCTGATGACCACCCCAAAGAAGATGAGGACCACAAGGATGACGAGCATCAAGCCAACCAGCCTAAACACCATCACAAAGAAGAAATAAAAGATTACCCAACAGAACTAAGAAGGTTAAGACAAACTACAAGATACAGAACAAGAGACTGAAGAACAATAAGCAGAAGATCAAAAAGCAGAAGAACATGAAGTATAAGACCAAAATGAAGAGCAAAATATATGCTCTAAATTATAAGCAGAAGACTAAGCAGTGTATGGGGTGAGTCCGTTCCTCCTCGTGGTGCCCCTGGAAAATGCCTGCTGCTGCAGGCTAAACTGAACACGGACAAATACTGTTGTAATTTAAATCTTTTGTGACAGCAAGAACGGAATGATGAAAAATTCATACTTTGACAGATTACAAGTACAGGAATCTCTGTCACAAATAAGAATATGATGAAGAAGATGAAGTACAATATGAAGAAGAATAGTTTCATAAGAAGAATATGAGTAATGTTAACAAAAAGATGAATAGCAAGAAGTTTAAGAAGAAGATAAAGAAGGTGAAGATGAAGAATAATTTGATGAAAAAGATGATGCTGCTGAAGATGCTGAAGATTATGAAGGAGAAAGTGTGTCAAAAGTTAAAAAGGTGAAGAGCATGGAAGTTGTGAATTATACATATTTGCCAAAATAGAAAAAAGTTAACAACATTGTAAATTTCTTCGTCAATCCGAACATCTTTAAAAAAAAAATATTTTATGCTATTCCATTTGATTGGGTTAAACATCTATGCCTTTAATGTCTCCTCAACCTTCCCCAATACATTCTACATTACTCTTTGTTGTTTTCCTTCATGTACAATTAACCAACAAGGCAAGAATGGGGTTTTTTAATTCCGATATTTTGTTCCCATAGACTTACATTGGATTTCCGGTATCGGTATAGGGTATCGCCGATATTTTTTGGGTATCGGCGATACCATTCCGATTCCGATACTTTTGGATATCGGAAAGTATCGCTCAACTCTAGTGCCAAACATAAAAACCCGCTATAAAAACCTGACATAAATAGTAAATCAAACCCTCCTTTATCACCCCCTTAGCTAGGGAAAAATAATAAAATAACAAAAAATCTATTTATTTCCATTTTTCCATTAGGGTTAGGGTTGGGGCTAAAGTTAGGGTTCTGGTTGGGTCTAAAGTTAGGGTTGGGGCTAAAGTTAGGGTTAGGGTTGGGGCAAAGTTAGGGTTAGGGTTGGGATTAAGGTTAGGGTTGGAATTAGGGATAGGGGTGTGTTAGGGTTAGGTTTGTTGTTATGGTTATGGTTGGGATTAGGGTTAGGGTGTGTTGGGGTTAGGGTTGGAGTTAGAATTGGGGTGTTTCCACTGTTTATGCACATCAGGGGCTCTCAAAATGCGACATGGCATCTGATCTCAATTCCAGCCAATTTGGCATTGAAAAGTCAAACGGCGCTCCTTCCCTTCCAAGCTCTGCCATTCGCCCACGCAATGTTTTCCCCCACATATGAGGTATCAACGTACTAAGGACAAATTGCAAAACAACTTTTAGGTCCAATTTGTCCTATTACCCTTGGTAAAATAAAAAAATTGGATCTGAAATAAAAATTTTTGTGAAAAAAAGTTAAATGTTCATTTTTTTTAAACATTCCAAAATTCCTGTGAAGCACCTGAGTTCACCTGAGTGCACGACAGTGTTAGGAAGGGAAGCAGCACCATTTTATTTCTAGGCTATGTGCTCATGTTGAGTATTTGTTTGCAGAAATTTTTGCAAGGTTTCTGCATCTCTTGGCAGGAAAAATGATGTGTCAAAAACGCGTGTTTTTCCATCATTTTTGTATGCATTTTTACATGCATTTTTTTACAGCAATGATTGGTTTTTGAGCTAAATAAAGATATTGATCCCCTTTCTGACCTTTGACGTACTATCCCGTCCATGTGACCTGGGCCTTATTGACCCTGGATGGGATAGTACGTCATATGTGATCGGTCGCTCTCATATTAGGAGTGCGGCCGATTGCGGCCGGGTGTCAGCTGATTCTTACAGGAGTGGTCACGGACAAACATGATGGCAGCGTTCCAGGAGCAGACAGAATGGCTGTCAGATCTGAAAGCCCCTCTGCCTTTGGATCGGACACCCCGCGTCATGACGTGGAGTCCCGATCGCTGCCATGGAGACCCAATGTCATCATGATGACATCCACGTCTCCAGAGCTCAGAGACTTCCTGTCATGCGCAGAGATGAGCAGGAAGTCTCTGAGGTCAGTATAAAATCCATGCAGCGCTGACAGCTTCTATAGCATGCAGCTCTGCATACTATAAAAGCAATCAACCTGCACAAAATGAGTGACAAAGTGTAAAAGTAAGAGTTAAATAAGCATTTTTTTTTTAAATTGTAAAAATATTTTAAAAAATAATAAAAAAAAATAATAAAACAACAATAATTATTCTATCAATAAATACTTTAATGAAAAAAAAATCTAAACAATAAAAGTACACATATTTAGTATTGCCGCGTCGATAACAACCCGGCCGTTAAAACTGTCCCATTAGTTAACCCCTTTAGTGAACACCATAAAAAAAGCAAAAAAACAATGCTTTATCATCATACCGCCGAACAAAAAGTGGAATAACAAGCAATCAAAAAACGGATATCAATAAACATAGTACCGCTGAAAACGTCATCTTGACCCACAAAAAACGAGCTGGCATACAGCATCATCAACAAAAAAATAAAAAAGTTATAGCTCTCAGAATAAACAGATGAAAAAATAAGTATTTTTTCTATAAAATAATTTTTATTGTATAAAAGCGCCAAAACATAAAAAATTATATAAATGAGGTATTGCTGTAATCGTACTGACTCGAGGAATAAAACTACCTGATCAATTTTTCCACACGCGCAACGGTGTAAATGCCCCCCAAAAGAAATTCATGAACTCTTGGTTTTTGCTCATTCTGCCTCCCAAAAATCGGAATACAAAGAGATCAAAAAAATCATGTGCCCGAATGTGGTACCAATAAAAAGCGCAACTCATCCTACAAAAAACAAGGCTTCACATGACTCTGTGGGCCAAAATATGGAAACATTATAGCTCTCAAAACGTGGTGATGCAAAAACTATTTTTTGCAATAAAAAGAGTCTTTTAGTGTGTGACAGGTGCCAAACATAAAAACCTGCTATAAAAACCTGACATAAATAGTAAATCAAACCCTCCTTTATCACCCCCTTAGCTAGGGAAAAATAATAAAATAACAAAAAATCTATTTATTTCCATTTTTCCATTAGGGTTAGGGTTGGGGTTAAAGTTAGGGTTCGGGTTGGGTCTAAAGTTAGGGTTGGGGCTAAAGTTAGGGTTAGGTTGGGGCAAAGTTAGGGCTAGGGTTGGGATTAAGGTTAGGGTTGGAAATAGGGATAGGGGTGTGTTAGGGTTAGGTTTGTTGTTATGGTTATGGTTGGGATTAGGGTTAGGGTGTGTTGGGGTTAGGGTTGGAGTTAGAATTGGGGGTTTCCACTGTTTATGCCCATCAGGGGCTCTCAAAATGCGACATGGCATCTGATCTCAATTCCAGCCAATTTTGCATTGAAAAGTCAAACGGCGCTCTTTCCCTTCCAAGCTCTGCCATTCGCCCACACAATGTTTTCCCCCCACATATGAGGTATCAATGTACTAAGGACAAATTGCAAAGCAACTTTTAGGTCCAATTTGTCCTATTACCCTTGGTAAAATAAAAAAAATTGGATCTGAAATAAATTTTTTGTGAAAAAAAGTTAAATGTTCATTTTTTTTAAACATTCCAAAATTCCTGTGAAGCACCTAAATGGTTAATAAACTTCTTGAATGTGGTTTTGAGCACCTTGAGGGGTGCAGTTTTTAGAATGGAGTCACTTTTGGGTATTTTCTATCATATAGACCTCTCAAAGTGACTTCAAATGTGATGTGGTCCCTAAAAAAAGGTGTAAAAATGAGAAATCGCTGGTCAACTTTTAACCCTTAATTTCCTAACAAATTGAAATTTTGCTTCCAAAATTGTGCTCATGTAAAGTAGACATGTGGGAAAAGTTATTTATTACCGTATATACTCGTGTATAAGCCGAGATTTTCAGCACCTTTTTTCGTGCTGAAAATGCCCCCTCGGCTTATACACGAGTCATAAGGCAGAAACCAGCGGGGGAGGGGATGCCGCGGTAGGAGCCGGTGGCTGGGATCATACTCACCCCTCCCTGTGCCATCGCTGAGCGTCCCTGCAATCCTGCGCTCTCCCAGTCTTCTTGCAGCTCTCCAGCACTGAGCGGTGATGTAATAACGCTCATTAAGGTAATGTAATATGGACGCGACGCCACTCCCATGGGCGTGGCCTCCATATTCATGGCCTTAATGAGCGGTATTACATCACCGCTCAGTGCTGAGAGCTGCAAGAAGACGGGGAGAACGCAGGATTGCAGGGACGCTCAGCAATGGCACGGGGAGGGGTGAGTATGATGGAGGAGAGGACAAGGAGCACGAGCAGGACGGGGGGGAGAACGGTGGACGGGGGAAGCATGGAGGAGGAGGGGGGGAGGACGGGGGAAGTATGGAGCAGGATGGGGGAAGCATTGAGGAGGACGGGGAAGCTGGAGCAGGAGGGGGGGAGATCGGTGGACGGGGGAAGCTGGAGCAGGACGGGGAAGCATGGAGCAGGAGGGGGGGATCGTGGACGGGGGAAGCTGGAGCAGGACGGGGGAAGCTGGAGCAGGACGGGGGAAGCATGGAGCAGGAGGGGGAGAGATCGGTGGACGGGGGAAGCTGGAGCAGGACGGGGGAAGCATGGAGCAGGGGGGGGAGATCGGTGGACGGGGGAAGCATGGAGGAGGACAATGAGCACGGAGCAGGACGGGGGAGGATGGAGGGCACAGAGGAGCACGGAGCAGGAGGGGGGATACAGGAGGATGGAGAAGGAATGGGGAGCACAGCGGAGGACGGAGCAGGAGGGGGGAGTACAGAGGAGAATGGGGAGCACAGAGCTGGATGGGGAGCAAGGAGCAGGACGGGGCAGCACAGAGCAGGAGGGCAGTTTATACACCCGGCTTATACATGAGTCAATAATTTTTCCCAGTTTTTTGTGGCAAAATTAGGGGGGGTCGGCTTATACACGGGTAGGCTTATACACTAGTATATACGGTAACTAATTTGTGCGATATAACTCTCTGATTTAAAGGCATTAAAATTAAAATTTGAAAATTGCAAAATTTTCACT
Source organism: Oophaga sylvatica (assembly GCA_033576555.1). Taxonomy (NCBI): domain Eukaryota; kingdom Metazoa; phylum Chordata; class Amphibia; order Anura; family Dendrobatidae; genus Oophaga; species Oophaga sylvatica. Next base: position 22,439 of record JARQOD010010323.1, on the reverse strand, counting down.
AAATTTCCATTTCTTCACAAATATGCGCAAGTTATATCGATGAAATTTTACTACTAACGTGAAGTACAATATGTCACGGAAAAACATTCTCATAATCGCCAAGATCAATTGAAGTGTCAAGAGTTATAACCTCATAAAGGGACAGTAATTGTAAAAATTGGCCTGGCCATTAACGTGCAAACCAAGGGTTCAATAAAAAGTTTTGTGACGTAATTTATTGGTTCAACACCATCTTTTTCATGTTGATGCAGTGGCATCAGAATAAAGGGATTAGGGCTTGGTGTCAGCAGTTGTCATTGGCACCTATCTCTAGGCTTATTAAAGAAAAGGTATCAGCCCGACATTCTCATTACTAAGTCAATAAGTAAACACAAACACACAAATACATACAAACCTACATACACATTGTCACCAGACTATGTAGGAGCGTTAGCAGAACGAACGTACATAGGCTGTAACCAGACAGCAACTGTTTGTTCTAAAGAAAAAAATTGAAAAAAAATGGCGTTTGCTCCTGCATAATTTTAATAACCAGCAGAAGGAAAGCTGATGGCTGACAGCATATGTTTATAGCCTGGGAAGAAGGTAATACCCATGGAGCTTCCCAGGCTATTAATATCAGCTCACAGCTGTATACTTAGCCTTTACTAGCTATTAAAATGGGGTCCCCCCCAAAAAATGATGTGGGGTACCCCTATAATTAAAAACCAGCAAAGGCTATGCAGACAGCTGCGGGCTGATATCAATAGCAAGGAAGGGGCCATGGATATTGGCCCTTACCAGACTGAAAACATCAGCTCTCAGCCACCCCAGAAAAGGCGCATCTATTAGATGCACCAATTCTGGCGCTTTACCCAGCTCTTCCCACTTGCCCTGTAGCGGTGGCAAGTAGGGTTCATATTTATGAGATTAATGTCACCTTTGTATTGTCAGGTGACAGCAAGCCCACAGGTTAGTAATGGAGAGGCGTCTATAAGACACCCCATTACTAACCCCATTGTGATATTGTATAACAACACAGACACCAAGAAAAATGTCCTTTGAATGACATTTGAAATAATGACACAGACTACTTTATTGAATCTTAATTAAACCATACCTACCGAATGCCTCATCCATTGAAGCCAATGTCTCCTGCAACAAATTAACCACAATATTCCTCACCTGTCCATCAACAAGGTAATCCATAATGTCAAATGATGATCCTGATCACTTTGAGAGAAGTCACATCAGTTGCCAAATCCATCATTACGACCTGCCTGGGTCGAAACATGTTGGTCTCTATACCTTTTTTTTAAAAATCATGAGTGTATCCAAACTTCCTGACCTTTTTTGTTACCTGTTTTCAATATGAAGCAATAAATAGATGTTTTATGAAACCTTGGATTTCCTGGGATCATTCGTCCAAAGAGGCGCTAGATGTTAACTATTTGATGTATATCAACCTTCACACAGTGTATCCCTGCAGCCTGGAGGACATGTTAACCAGAGGAAGAGGTGAACTGACAATCTCATTTTATATATACACCGTATATTCTCATGTATAAGCCGAGACCCCTAATTTTGCCACAAAAAACTGGGAAAACTTATTGACTCATGTATAAGCCGAGGGTGGTGCTGCACAAGGGTAAATGGTGGTCCAAAAAGATGCTCCATAGATAAATACCCCCCATAAAATGCTGCACCAGGGTTAATGGTGGCCCAAGAAGATGCTCCATAGATAAATACCCCCCATAAAATGCTGCACAAAGGTTAATAGTGGTCCAAAAAGATGCTCCATAGATAAATACCCCCCATATATTGCTGCTGCAATTAAAAAAAATGAAATACTCGCCTCTCGTCGCTGGGGGGCCAGGTGCCGGTGTTCTGAGCAGGCGGGGACACCGGCTCGCTATGGGGGCCAGGTACCGGTGTTGCCGCTGGCTCAGGCCCCAATCACTAGCGATATTTACCGGTCCCCGTTCCATCATTGCACGCCGCTCTGCCTTCCGGCTCCTCTGCAATGACGTTCAGCAGAGGGCACGCACTGACTACGTCATCGCGCCCTCTTACCTGAATATCACAGTCAGAGGACACGGAGGAGTCGAGGACAGAGCGGTGGTGGAACAGGTGAATATTGCTCTGCTTCCTGTCCTCCCCCCTCATACTCACCCCCTCCTGGCGCATGGTCTCTGCAGCCCTGTTTCTTCCATGGTCTTAGCATCTCTGCTCTTCCAGGTTTCAGCTGTCACATGGTACTGCTCATTAAAGTAATGAATATGCGCATATTCATGACTTTAATGAGCGATACCACATAACCCTGAACACAGGCGCCAGTGACCTTGGGAGAAGCAGGGGCTGCAGCGACCGTGCCAGGATGGGGTGAGTATGATCTCTGACACCTCCTCCCCTTCCGACCCCTGGTATATGACTCGAATATAAGCCGAGAGGGGGACTTTCAGCCTTAAAAAATGGGCTGAAAATCTCGGCTTATATGCGAGTATATATGGTATGTGGCAATACTGAAGCAACATCTCAAGACATCAGCCAGAAAGATAAAGCTTGGGCATAAATGAGTCTTTCAAATGGACAATGACCCGAAGCATACTGCCAAAAAGGTAACAAAGTGGCTTAAGGATAACAAAGTCAATGTTTTGGAGTGGCCATCACAAAGCCCTGATCTCAATCCTATTGAAAATTTATGGTCAAAGGTAGATGAAAGCAAGGTGACCTACAAACCTTGATCAGTTACACCAGTTTTGTCAAGAGGAATCGGCCTAAATTCCAATCAGCTATTGTGAGAAGTTTGTGGAAGGATATCCCAAACGTTTGACCCAAGATATTCAGTTTAAGGGCAATGGTAGCATATACTAATGAAATGTATGTAAACTTTTGACTTTTCAGAAAGTAATAAAAATGCCTTAAAACATTATCTCTATCATTATTCTGGCATTTGACAAATATTAATAATTATGGTAATCTTGATTGACCTTAAACGGGAAAGGTTTATCCTGATTTCATGTCAGATATTGATAAAAACATGCATATTTGTCTTTTTATATAGTGTATGTAAACTTCTGGTTTCAGCTGTTTGCCCTCAATCTGGTCAGCAACAAATTTATTATATAGTCACCTACGGGGTAGTTCTGTCCAATGAGCGTCTCTGTCTTGGTCCAGTACCTCCCTTCTTCTTTTGATGCTGTCCTCCTTCTGTGCTTCGTGTGGATGATGCGTCCTATGTTATCCACACAGTGTCCCAGGCATAATGCTCCTGCACAAGCATAGTTCTCTTCCCTGATTAGAGCATAGGAAATTACTGCAGTGCACATGCGCCACATTTATTTGGCCTTTCCTGGAACATGCACACTGCAGTATTTTTCTATGCTCTTGATAGGGCAGAGAGGTATGCATGGACAGTACTGCGATGCCAGGGGGTGAGTGTGGATATCATAGCTCACGTCATCCACAAGAAGCACAGAAGGAGGATGGCATCAAAAGAAGAAGGGAGGCATTGGACCAGTACAGCGACGCCCATCAGACAGGACCACCCTGTAGATGAGTATAATAATAGATGTTTTTCTTTTGTTGCAGGACGGATTGGGGGCATATATGCAGCATATTAGATTATTATAATGCTGTATATCAGGGCTTAAAGGTACTGGTATTATCTCATGACAGACAAATCTGGTGACAGGCTCCCTTTAAAGCTTATTTGCTATGTGCTTGCCCATGCAAACAATTATTTCGATCACTGTGAAACATTATGCTGTCAAGCTAAGTTTCTATTACCCTACAAAAATGTTGAGCCATCAACGAAGACTTACAATTAACTTTCTATTCTATCTACAAGGTAATTAAAAAAAGAATTAAAATAATTGGTCCTATAACAAATCCTTATAGCACCCTACTGCTGACTTTAGTCCATGCATAAAAGTATATCAAGCTCAAAGAGTCAAGGTAAAAAAATAATCAATTGCTCACACTGTCCAAAAATGTTAATTATATTTATAGTTAGCAGCTTAATATTATACTTTAGTATATATTAATAATATAGTTTAATATTAAATATTAAATAAATTGAAACATCAAATAAACCGGTAAAAAGTCAAATCATAGTGTTCACGGCTGAAGTACTTACTAAAAGTGCTTCATAGATGGACAACTGATTACTTGACGACAGAGACATATACACCCAAGGCTCACCGATGCACATGGCAAGCAAAGGCTATCTTATCTGGTCCATTCCTAAAGAAGATACTGTGAAAAAGAAATCTTACTAAGGCACTGCTTCCCATGTTAGTACATCACAGCTTGCTGCATATGGGATTGTATAGAAACAGACAGGTTAGTGTGTTTATGCTGATTTCTACACACTAGCAAAACATAACACAAAACCAAATTTGTATATAAAATAAATGTCAGGCACAAACATACATAAAAACCTACAAAAAAATTGTGCAATAATGACATAATTGCAAAAAGGGTATATATAAATTAATATATTTTATTTTATTAACCAAAATTGCTAAAATATATAACAGCTGTATAAAAAACTGGAGCACATATATTAAAAGGTATAGCCTTATCAAAAATAAATAAATGACAGAAAGCACCATCCAAAAAAGTTCATATAAATATAATATTAATACAAATCCACGGTCAAAAATTATATTTTATAATTATGTAAAGTGCTAAATAAGAGGCCTGAATTACCCCCGGAAGAAGGCTCACGCCGAAACGTACGTAGGGATCCTGGCAGCACACTCTTTATAGGTAATTCAGGCCTCTTATTTTTGTTATATCGCACTATAGCACCTCAGCATTATGGTTAACATTGATTAATGGAGTTCTCTATTCATATAATCCTTTCCCGGCCATTATTGGTTTTTTTTGTGATATCATCACTTTTTATGATTTTATTGTGCATGTGATATTGTTATATTTATTAATTAGTTGTGGATTTAATTGCACTACAGCACTTTTCATCCCACTTCATCTACACTGCTATTTATTGCATATTTTGCTCATATTATTAGCACAATTTTTTGGTTTTATTTACACTTTAGCACTTTACATAATTATGAAATATAATTTTTGACCGTGGATTTGTATTAATATTATATTTATATGAACTTTTTTGGTTGGTGCTTTCTGTGAAATATTTACTTTTGATTGGCTATACCTTTTAATATATGTGCTCCAGCTTTTTATACAGCTGTTATATATTTTATCAATTTTGGTTAATAAAATAAAATATATTAATTTATATATACCCTTTTTGCAATTATGTCATTATTGCACAATTTTTTGTAGGTTTTTATACTAGCATAACATTTAATGATGACATGACCTGCAACTAACATCCTGTTAACAGATACCACAGGACACCTTCAGAGGTGTGTAGATAGGTCTGAGCTGTTGTTTTGGTGACATGGTCGAGGAGCTGTTTTGGTAGCAAGAGTGGAACCCATACAGGATTAAGCAGGTGCTTTTACCCCTTCCCGACATGCATCGTACTAGTTCCCGCAAACAGCAATACTAGTACAGTGCATTGTTCACTCGGCCTCACGCTGAGCGCAGTGACGATCACGTGCGGGTGTCAGCTGTATGTGACAGCTGACACACCGCAGCAACATCCACGATTGATGCTAGCACCTATCATGGGAATTTAACCTCTCTGATGCCGCTATCAGTAGTTACAGCGGCACAGAGAGGCATCGCGCATGGATGTTATCTCATTGTCCTGATGGTCTCGATGGAGATCCCGGCACCAAGATGGCCACGGGTTCCTTCTGGGTCTTGCAGGTAAGGTGGATTCTGAGTGCCTGCTGGGAGATGGCGCTAGCATGCCTCTTTCCCTGCCTATCAGATCCTGATCTGATACTCTGCAGTGCAGAATGTCAGATCAGGGAGCTGATGTAATATTGTAATATCCCATCCTGGGACAATGTAAAAAAATAAAACAAATAAAAAAAATTAGAAAGTGTAAAAATATTTTTTAAAAAATCCCTAAGGAAAAAAGGAAAAATATTTTTCCAATAAATACATTTATGTATATAAAAAAACAATTACAGTATAACTACTAGAGTTGAGCGAAACAGGTTGGTCAGATTAAAAAAAGACCAACTTTCGCCAAAGTCGGGTTTCGCCGAGCGAAACCCGACTACAGCGTGAGGTCGGCCATGCGTTCAGAGACCCGAGCGCCAAAGTCGGCTTTCCCATAATTCTTGAAGGGCCTTTTCTCAGCCAATGATCAAGGACGCAAAATGTGGGCTACGTGATGACATACTGTAGGGAGCGGCCACCACCATGTTAGAGAAGGGCATTGCAGTGATTGGCTTGCTTTGTGTGGCGTCACAGTGCATATAAAAGCCCTCACCACCGACAGTCACTTTACTTCTACAGATTTTAGCATTGGGAGAGGTTGCTGGTGCTAGTTCTCAGTAGGGAGAGCATTAGGCAGTAAAAAAACAGTAATTCTGTGCTTGTGCTGATAGCGATTAGCTGTACAGTTAGTGTGCAGTGACAGGGGAGGATTTTGTTGTGTGCAGCAGTGCTGGTTGTTAGGCTGCCTGCCAGTGACAGGGGAGGAATTGCTTGTGTGGCGCTGCAGAGCTGATTATTAGGCTGCTGTTTGCCAGTGAGAGGGGAGGAATTTATTGTGTGCAGCAGCAGAGCTGTTTATTAGGCTGCCTGCCAGTGACAGGGGAGCAATTTCTTGCGTGCAGCAGCAGAGCTGATTATTAGGCTGCCTGCTAGCTGTATTGCTGTGTGTACACTGCTGCGCAGAGTGCTTTTTAACACAGCACCTACACAGCACTAATATTTTTATTTTTTTTGCACAGTTACCTAGCATTCATTTTTTCCCACACCGTATAGAGCTGTACGCTCCTCACACTACCGTGTACCGGCTGGTATCACGGACAAATACATGCTGACTATCTGTGTGTGACCCTGGAAATATAAACGGAGATTTCAATTTTCTCCAAAACCGTATATAGCTGGCATCTTCTGATACAGTTCCGTTTTTCTGCTTAAAAATTACCCCAACAGTGTATACAGCTGTATGCTACTGATACAGTACACTTTTTATGCTTTTCATATTTTGGTGTAATCCATACTGAGCCTGTGAGCGTGTGTGTTACTCCTGAAATATATACGGAGATTTAAAATTACCACAACATTGTATACAGCTGTACGCTACTGATACAGTACACTGTTGTGAATGGACTTGAAATGAGTTCTGAGCAGAGGCTCCCTCTGGTGGTTACAAGCGGTACTGGACTGTCCAGTGAAGATTGTGAGGAGTGGGAATCAGGTGTTACTGACTGGTCTTATATAAGGGAGTCGCCTTCCCATCAGGGTTGCCGGGGATCAATTGTTCTGGTCTCAATCCTTGAGTCCTGTTTCCTTTGTAGCCTGCTGTGTCGTGTCTTCATCTTTTGCTAACAGATAAGACATTTTCTTCTTTTTATTTTTGTGCTTGATTTTTGCATTTTGTCCTGCACTTCTGTGGGGGCCTTCAGGGTCCCCTCCGGGGGCTTTTGCCCTCTCAGTTTAGTTCAGCCACTGATGTTTGTACTTTTGCTTTTTCCAGTTTTTTCAGTGGCTGCTGTTTTGATTTTGTTACACCAGAGAACTAATTTAGGTGGTAGAGGTCGTGTGATCTCAGGTGATTTTGAAATTAGTAGAGTTGGTGCTTTTCGGGGTTTTTTGGGATTGCAGTAAGTGCCCTTCCTATCCTTTTCTATTTAGGTAGTTTGGGCCCCAACGTTTGCTCATACTATTTTCTGTCTGTGTCGGTATTTCATCTTGTCTAACCGCCATTACATGTTTGGGGGCTTTCTATGTTCTTTGGGGATCTGCTCCGGGGCAGATAGCTTTCCTCTTTCTGTCTTTGGGTGTAGTTAGTTTCTCAGGCTGTGACGAGGCGTCTAGGACCAACGTAGGAACGCTCCACGGCTGCCTTTAGTTGTGGTGGTTAGTCAGGGTACTGCAATCTCATAGATTCCAACTTCTCTGGTGTATTGCCTTTTTTAGCTGCACTCCTCAGCTACCGAAACATAACAGTACACTTTTTATGCTTTTCATATTCTGGTCTACTCCATGCTGAGCCTGTGAGCGTGTGTGTTACTCCTGAAATATATACGGAGATTTAAAATTACCCCAACACTGTATACAGCTGTACGCTATTGATACAGTACACTTTTTATGCTTTTCATATTGTGTTGTAATCCATACTGAGCCTGTGAGCAGCGTGTGTGTTACTCCTGAAATATATACGGAGATTTAAAATTACCCCAACACTGTATACAGCTGTACGCTATTGATACAGTACACTTTTTATGCTTTTCATATTGTGTTGTAATCCATACTGAGCCTGTGAGCAGCGTGTGTGTTACTCCTGAAATATATACGGAGATTTAAAATTACCACAATACTGTACACAGCTGTACGTTACTGATACAGTACACTTTTTCTGCTTTTCATATTGTGGTATAATCCATATTGAACCTGTGAACAGCGTGTGTTACTCCTGAAATATATATTTAGATTTAAAATTACCCCAACACTGTATACAGCTGTACGCTACTGATACAGTACACTTTTTATGCTTTCCATATTCTGGTCTGCTCCATACTGAGCCTGTGAGCGTGTGTTACTCCTGAAAGATTTACGGAGATTTAAAATTACCACAACACTGTATATAGCTGTACGCTGCTGATACAGTACAGTACACTTTTTATGCTTTTCATATTCTGGTCTACTCCATACTGAGCCTGTGGGCGTGTGTGTTACTCCTGAAATATATACGGAGATTTAAAATTACCCCAACACTGTATACAGCTGTACGCTAATGATACAGTACACTTTTTATGCTTTTCATATTCTGGTGTAATCCATACTGAACCTGTGAGCGTGTGTGTTACTACTGAAATATATACGAAGATTTAAAATTACCCAAGTACTGTATATGGCTGTACGCTTCTGATAGAGTACACTTTTTTGCTTTTTATATTCTGGTGTAATCCATACTGAGCCTGTGAGAGTCTGTGTCTGTTACTCCACAAATATACAGTATACGGAGATTACATTTTTTCACTTTCACCGTATACAGCTGTACGCTTCAGATACAGTACCATATATCTGCTGGTATTTTGGGTACATTTTCAGAAACATGAGGAAGTATGGTGGAAGAGGTTGCGGATGTGGCCGTGGGGGGCCACCTGATACTGATAGTGGTGGTGGTGCATCTGCTGGTAGTGCCAAAAGCACAATAGCACCTAAGGTAGGAGGTGTTGAGCCTGCGTCATCGTCTGGCTCCAGAAGGCCTGCAAGGCTCCCTTTTCTGGGACTACGTAAACCGCTTTTAATTCCGGAGCATCAGGAACAGGTTTTGGCTTACATTGCAGAAACAGCCTCCAGCTCTATTGCCTCCTCTTCTGAAGTTTAAAAAAATGCAAGCACTGAGTCGTCAATGCAGGCTTCTGGTCAGGAACAACCCCTTTCCCTTGTGTCCTTCACCCCCACCAAAAGTGAAGGATGCGGCAGGCAACACTTCTGTTAGAACTCTCCTGTTAAGTTTTTTCTATCTTGCAGGTCACATGACCTTTTTGCCTATTTAATCTTGCTTCGCCCTTCTGGCTTTGCTGGACTTCATTGTAATTTCTACTCTTAAGCTAGCCAGGTGCTTTGTTACCTTACTCAGTCAGTTTTGCTTGGTCTTCGGACCTTTAAGTTCTATGTTGTTTGTTTGTCTTTTACTGCTACAACTTCTGTTAGGAGGTGTCCATCTTTCTCCCAGTCCCTGGTTCTTGTAGGGATCCCTCCCTCGCATCTATAGGTCTTCGTACAGACTAGCTGAGGACTTTATCGGGTCTGATCGCAGGATCAGGTTCCCCGTTACATCGTAGGGATCTAGCTTAGTTCTATCGTAGGGACAGTTCTCCCTTCTTTCCTTAGTGCTTGTAGCAGAACATAACAGTAAGTCCAGCTCAAAAATATCTCTAAGCAAAGATTTCCAGTTTCCATCATGGTGTCGGTTCAGGACTTGGCTCAACGCCTGCAGGGACTCTCTCTGGAGGTGGCCGAGCTCCAGCAACACGTGAGTAGCTGTTCTGGAGCACATTTCGTGGAGTCAAAGGTACGTTTGCCTGATTTATTTTTTGGTGAACAACAAGATTTTTTTTCTTTTAAAAATGCTTGCTTGTTGTATTTTCGTTTGAGACCCAGATCCTCTGGTGATGAATCACAGCGCATAGGGTTCATAATGTCACTTTTGCGCAAAGAACCTCAGGAGTGGGCCTTTTCTCTACAACCTAGTGATCCATGCTTTAGATCAGTGGATAGTTTTTTTTCTGCTTTGGGGTTATTGTATTATGATCCTGATCGTGTCTCATCAGCTGAGACAGAATTGAGACGTTTGAGGCAGGGATCAGGTAATGTGGAAAAATATTGTACTCACTTCCGTCGGTGGTCTACTCAGGTGGGGTGGAATGATTCAGCTTTGAAAAGTTTGTTTCTTGCAGGGCTAAGTGAAAGGGTTAAAGATTTGCTGATTGTTTATCCCACACCTGGTAACTTGCAGGAGGCTATGCAATTAGCTATACGGGTAGGAGACTGCGTGCAAGGGTTAATGAGAGTAAATCCTCTGCCATGTCAGCTCCAAGTCTTGAGAGGGTCTGTACTGACTTTGGAGAGCCGATGGAGATTGGAGCGATGGCACCTCGCTCTCAGGAAAAAGACCGCAGGTTTTCTGAAGGTTTGTGCTTTTATTGCGGCAAATCTGACCATTTCATTAAGAACTGTGTGCTTCGTATGAACAAAGAAAAAAAAAAGAGGTCAGTTCCGCCCGTATAGCCTGTTTAAACACTAAGGGTGTCTTTCTTTCTGCCACTACTCCAGCTCAGGAAGAATTAATGGAATTTCGGGTATTTGTCGATTGTGGTTCTTCTCTGAATGTGATTGATGGGGGATTCTTGGAAAAACTTAAATTAAAACCAAAACTTTTGCCATCCCCTATTGCTGTGGTTTCTGTTGATGGCTCTCCCTTGAAGAACGTTACTCACAAGGTCTGTGAATTTCCCCTCACTATTAATGGTGTTCACTAAGAGAATTTGGATTTGGTAGTATTGAATAATTTGCCTTCTCCGGTGGTTTTGGGGTTACCCTGGTTAAAATTGCACAATCCTGTACTGGATTGGTCTACCAATGAAATTAAGTCCTGGAGCCCTAAGTGTTATGACAAGTGTTGTAACGGGCGTATTGCTGCTGTGGATAAAGGGGAATTACCTGTACCTATTCAGGATTTTTGGAAAGTTTTTTTCTGAGAAGGAATCGCAGATTTTACCTCCCCATAGAGACTATGATTATACTATTGAATTTGTCCCTGGAGCTCTTCCTAAAAGTGGTTTATTTAATCTTACTATTCATGAGAGAAAGGCTTTGGAGGAATACATACAGACAAGCTTGGCCGCCAGTCACATTAGGCCTTCCAAGTCTCCTGTGGCTGTTGGATTTTTTTTTGTTAAAAAAAGGTCGGCGGTTTACGTCCTTGCCTGGACTTTCGTGAGATTAATAAAATTACTGTACGCAATCCTTACCCACTGCCATTGATTCCTGATTTGTTTAACCAGTTAGTGGGGGCCAAGTGGTTCTCTAAAATTGATCTTCGGGGGGCATATAATTTGTTGCGCATGAAGAAGGGTGACGAATGGAAGACTGCTTTTAAAACTCCTGTGGGCCATTTTGAGAATCTGGTTATGCCTTTTGGTCTTACCAATGCTCCTGCATTTTTTCAGAATCTTATTAATGACATCCTTAGACCTTTGATCGGCAAAAATGTGGTTGTGTATTTGGATGACATTTTGATTTATTCGCCGTATCTGTGTCTCATTGGCGGAGCGTACGTGAGGTATTACAGTTATTAATTGACAATTCGCTTTTTGCTAAGCTAGAGAAATGTGAGTTCACTGTACAGAGAATTAGTTGTTTGGGCTACATTATCTCCAGCAAAGGTTTTGAGATGGACCCGGTGAAAGTTCAAGCTGTGCAGGAATGGCCTAGGCCTATTGGTTAGAAATCGATACAGAGGTTTTTGGGTTTCGCCAATTATTATAGAAAATTCATTAAAAATGTTTCTATTATTGTCAAACCACTGACCGATCTCACCAGGAAAGGTGCTAATGCGGTTCAGGGGACTACTGAGGCCATTGAAGCTTTTGTGTTTCTAAAGGAGAGGTTCAGCTCTGCTCCCATCCTTATGCAGCCTGATGTCACTAAACCGTTTTTGATTGAGGTTGATGCTTCTTCTGTGGGGGTCGGCGGGGTGTTGTCTCAGGAAAACAAGGATGGAGTACATCCCTGTGCCTTTTTTTCAAAAAAATTTTCTGAGACTGAACTGAATTACGATATTGGTAATAGGGAATTGTTGGCTATTAAACTCGCATTTGAACACTGGCATCATCTCTTGGAAGGTGCTGAATTTCCCGTTCAGGTTTTCACTGATCATAAAAATCTGAGTTATCTTGATGCTTCCAAACTCTTGAATGCCCATCAGGCTAGGTGGGCACTGTTTTTCTCGCGGTTTAATTTTACCATTACTTACATCCCAGGTAGTGTTGAGCGATACGATACCGCAAGTATCGGGTATCGGCCGATATTAGCTGTTTCGGCCTTTCGATACTTAGTTCCGATATTTTCCATATATCGTATACCGGAATCGGAAGTTCCCATAATTCTTTGAGAGGCAATGTGATTTTAGTCAGCCAATGAGGAATCCTAAGAAGTGTGGGCACATCCTGTACTGCTGCGGTCATGTTAACTAATGGCATGGCTGTGATTGGATGCTGAAATGATGTCAGAATGCACTATAAAAGGCGCCGCCGCCATTTTAGCGTCACTGTGCTGTGAATTCAGTAAGGGACAGAACGCTGCTGTGCTGACTCTGAGGGACAGTTAGAGATTGCGATTTAGTGTACTGTGCTGTAGGCAGGCTAGCACCAACCGCTGTGTAAAGCTTCCTTTTGCCTGCAGTGTTGTTTTAACAGCTCTGCAAGGTGTGTGTGAGTGCAGGTGACGCTGCAGTTTGCTCTGCATGCAACGCTGTCTGTAGGCATCTGCACGTGTCACTCACAGACTCTTTTTTTTTCTTCAGTGTAATTCTTGTTGCTCCATGCAATTTAACTATTAGTGTGACGCGCTTCCATCCGTATCCAATACATTGGTTGCAAACACTATAGAAGTAGACAAAGGAGTAGCCTTTCACAGATTGTGAACAGTTGTGTTTCAGTGTTCACTTCAGTCTGTGTTTTTTATTTTTTGAGTGCACATCACGCTCCAGTTACTTGTTCAAGCACTGCTGCTTGTACTCTGCTGAGCGTGTCTCAGTGCCTCATCCTTTTCATTTCTCTCCAATTGGTTCTGCTCCATTCCATTTAAAATAAATATAATCTATTAGTGTGACGCGCTTCCATCCGTATCCAATAAATTGGTTGCAAACACTATAGAAGTAGACAAAGGAGTAGCCTTTCACAGAATGTGAACAGTTGTGTTTCAGTGTTCACTTCAGTCTCTGCGTAATAACCACACTTAGGCCTTATAACTTTTCTGACTTTCTTTATCAATCTACCAAGATGAAGAAGGCAGGGAGTAAGGCACGTGGTCGTGGCCGTGGAGTTTCAGCAGGGAGAAGACGTGGGATTCTGTGGCTGCTGCCGCCCTCAGTGACACAGCATCCACCAGTTTTACCCATGAGCGTTCCTTTATGCGCAGTTTGGTAGAAGCTCGGCGTGCCCCCTGCTGCGGGAAGAACAAATTGAAGCCGTTGTTGGTTGGATGGCAGCCAATGCATCGACTTAAATTCCTTCCACCTCCTCTCAGGAACACAACACTGTTGAGCAACCATCTGTCTGTTCACCGCCTGTCAAATTGCCCAGGCAGTCAGAGAGTTCTGTACAGGAGCCAGCTGAGTCTCTGCTTCTGTTCTCAGAATCTGTTGGCTCGCAAACACGGGCACAGGCAAGCAGCATTCTGCAATTTGAAGAAGAGGGAGTATGCAGTGATGCGCAACAGCTGTGTCTCTCTCAATCTGAAGAGGCGGGTGAGCCAGTGCCGATGGACAGCACACCGCAGAACGCATCTTATGATGATGATGAGACTCAGGTGCCAGGTTTTGTGGAGCATGGTGCTGCCCAGACCATCCAACAGCAGCAGGTGTTGGAAGAGGGTAGTGGAGATGATGAAGTCCGAGACCCAACATGGCGTGAGCAACAGGAAGGTGGTGGGAGCAGCTCTGAGGAAGAGATTGTCCCAACGGTACAAAGAGGAGGGAGAGGTAGGCTGCAGGCTCGCTTGCCTGTAGCCTCCAGTTTGGCACCTGTTGGGAGCAGTTCTCTTAGAAATGTCAAAATTGGCGCTCCCATGACTTGCACTGCGTGGTCCTTTTTTGACAGACTTGTAGATGATATTTGCTATGTTCAATGCAAGCTGTGTAAGCAAAAAGTTAAAAGAGGTAAAAATATCAGTAACCTGAATACCACAAATATGTGGAAACATGTACGGACAAAGCACGTAGCTGAGTTACAAAGACACACTGGAGATGTAGGCCAACCTACAGCAGCACCTACATCTTCAGGTCGTGTTGGAGCCTCTACCTCCAGCTCACACACACCTGGTTCGGCTTCCTCACAGGATCTCCATGGAAGAACCTCGGTCACTGTTGTCCATAGACAAACTGTTATTCCACCCACAGCAGCAAGTTCACAGTCATCGTCACACTCCCAGACCACAAAACAGCCATCGGTACCACAGGCATGGGATAAAAGACGGCCATACTCGGCAAACCATCCACGAGCACAGGCTCTGAATGCTGGCATTGCAAAACTCCTGTCCCTTGAAATGCTGTCATTCAGGCTGGTGGAGACTGACAGTTTCAGGAACTTTATGGCATTGGCAGTCCCACAATATAATGTGCCAAGCCGATTTTATTTCAGCAGGCAAGCCGTCCCTGCTCTGCAAAAACATGTCGAGGGAAACATTAAACATGCGCTACTAAACGCCGTCAGTAGCAGGGTCCACCTGACCACCGATGCGTGGACCAGTACCCATGGCCAGGGACGATACCTTTCCCTCACTGCCCATTGGGTCAATGTTGTGGAGCCGGGTACAGATCTTGCCAGTGGCGCTGTACGTGTTCTGCCAACTCCAAGGATTGCAGGAATCCAGTCTGTACACATTGATTCCTCCTCCTACTCCAGTTCCTCAGAATCATCGGTGCAATAGCCGTCACGGTATACCTCCACATGGACCCGTGAACGCTTACCTGTTGCGACCGATATGAGCACAGCCGTGGCCAAATGTCAACAGGCCGTCCTGAAATTAATTTCCATGGGGAATCGAAGCCACACAGCGCAGGAGCTCTGGGATGCCATCAAGCAGGAGAGCGACGTGTGGTTTTTGTCAGCTAATCTCCAGCCAGGCTTGGTAGTGTGTGACAATGGCCGAAATCTGGTGGCAGCTCTGGGCCTTGGCAACCTCACTCACATACCATGTCTGGCACATGTGCTCAACTTGGTCGTGCAGAGTTTTTTGAGGGACTATCCGGATCTTGATGCACTGCTGCACAAGGTCCGCCTAGAGTGCGCTCACTTGCGACGTTCCAGCATGGCCAGATCGCGCATTGCAGCTCTGCAAGTCAGATTTCGCCTTCCTGAACATCGCATCATATGTGACGTACCCACCAGGTGGAATTCCACGTTACATATGTTGGAGCGGTTGTGTGAGCAGCAGCCAGCAGTAATGGAGTATCAGCTGCAACAGGCGCAATCAACTCGCAATTTGCGCCGTTCACACTTCACCACTACTGAGTGGGCCTCTATGAAGGACATCTGCGACGTTTTGCGTGCGTTTGATGTCTCAACGCGGATGGCGAGTGCAGATGATGCACTAGTCAGCATGACTGTCCCCCTTATCTGCCTGCTTCAGAAATCACTGAAAGCACTAAAGGAAGAGGTTTTGGAAGAGGTGGAGGATGAGGAGTCACAAATTCAATTACCTTCAGGACAGTCAGCGCAACGTGGTTCCTCACAAAGGGCTGGGCAGGGCTCACTTTGTGAGGAGGATGAGGAGGAGGAGTCAATGGAGGAGGAAGAAATCCCTACAGAGGGAGGTACACAACGCTCTAGTCAGTATGTAGAGCGAGGGTGGGGTGATGCAGAGGAGGCAGAGATGACGCCTCTTCCAGAGGACAGCCTTTGTTGGCCAGTTGGGAGTCTGCAGCACATGGTTGATTTCATGCTTCAGTGCCTGAGAAACGACCGCCGCATCGCCCACATTCTCACCACGTCAGATTATTGGGTGTACACCCTCCTAGACCCTCGCTACCGGGACAACTTACAAACCCTCATCACACCGGTGAACCGGGACCGTAAAATGCAGGAGTACCAAGACACACTGGTGCAATCCATACTGTTGTACATTCCAGCCGAGAGAGCTGCTGCTGCTGCTACTGCTTTACAAAGCAGCTCTGTGCGTCGAGGCAGTGTAGACACCTCTACAACAAGAGGGAGCAGAAGCAGCGCCTCTGCACAGGGAAAGAGCTGTATGTTACAAATGTGGCGAAGTTTTGTGACAGCGCCAGCAAGGTCTACACCATCCGAGACGGCTCCAGTCACCAGGAAGAATCGTTTCCATAAGATGGTGACAGACTACTTGGCTTTCCCTCTAAGTGTACTCCCAGATGCCTCTTCCCCTTTCAAATTTTGGTAGTAACAGACCGTCGCATGCGACTATCCTCAGAGAATGTAGACCGGCTTACTTTTCTGAAAATGAACAAGGCATGGATCTCACCTGAATTTGCCTGTCCGTTTTCAGATTAAATAACTGTTTGGCAACTGTAACATTTCCAAGGGATATAGCTCTAGGATCGCTGTCTGGGTAGACAGAATGGCATGAAAACAGTTCATTCAGACAGCAGTTCTGGTGTAAAACTGGCCGCAACCAGCTTTATTAAAGTCCACAGCAAACAGATAAAAATAAATCATAAACAGAAAACCTGGGCTTGTCTAGACACTAATTACACATAGATTGATTTCCCTGTCTATCCGGGTCCCGGCTCTACCAGCCTGGCCCAACACAACACATATCATATATGTTACCAGTATGGAGTTTCACAGATACTCCTCCTTGTGTCTGAAGGCACATCCAACGTCCAGACTTGAGAGAGATCCACTCCTATTCAGCTGCTATTCGCACGGATTCTCACTGAGACTACTCCTGTGTCCGGGGTACTTCCTGCACCCAGACTGAGATAGCTCAAACTCCTGGAGACACCTTCTTGTGCCAGGACACCTTCCTGTGTCCAGACTGAGCGTGCTTCCCAATCCTGGAGACTGCTTCCTTGTGCCGGGACACCTCCCTGTGTCCAGGCTAAAGACAGCTCCCAATCCTGGAGACTGCTTCCTTGTGCCGGGACACCTCCCTGTGTCCAGACTAAAGACAGCTCCCAATCCTGGAGACTGCTTCCTTGTGCCGGGACACCTCCCTGTGTCCAGGCTAAAGACAGCTCCCAATCCTGGAGACTGCTTCCTTGTGCCGGGACACCTCCCTGTGTCCAGACTAAAGACAGCTCTCAGATTGTGTTTGCAGACACCTACTTCTGGTCTCCTAATTAAGACCTGACTAGTTTCAGGCCTGAACTGCAAGTGTGTAATGAATGTAAGGTGTAGTGACCTTTCTCTACCACTAGGTTTACAAAGCCACACATTTCCCTTATACCTAGGTGAAATGTACACCCCATTCAACACACATTCCTTCACTGTCTCACACAACGTTTTCCATGTCTCCTGTTATTTTCATCTTTCTACCACCTGAACTCTACTCCCTGGGCTACAACACTGCCATTTGTTGCTCGTAAGTAATTGTCAGGGGTACTGACTCCTGGCCAGCCTGGTTACAGCACGACAGCTGTTTCCTGGCAGTGTGAACGTCAATTATCCTCCAATAAGTTGTGCTGTCGTGTTGCATTCGGGTTAGCCGACTCTATGGTGCCTGCAGTTTAGGTGATTCCTATGTGTACTGTGGGATATGTAAATAAAGGCTGTTTACATTGTGACAATAGGACAAGCACCCACTGTAGGACTGTGTGATTCGGTAACTGCGGACAGCTTGCGTCCTGTCAACTTACATTTTCATGGGTGCGTTCTGCTACCTGTCCGGGGTCCAGTACCGTCAACTGGTTCTCCCCAGTGCCTTTGGCCTAGGTGCCTCCATCTCCGTATCCGAGTTCCACCAACGTCTGCTGGTCCTTGGTAGTGCTTTGGAGCACAGGTACCTCCTGCTTAGTAACCGTGTCACAGTAACGTCAGCTGGTACTCGGTTGTGACATTGCCTCTTTTCCTTCTGCTACCCGTCCGGGGTCCAGTACCGTCAACTGGTTCTCCCCAGTGCCTTTGGCCTAGGTGCCTCCATCTCCGTATCCGAGTTCCACCAACGTCTGCTGGTCCTTGGTAGTGCTTTGGAGCACAGGCACCTCCTGCTTAGTAACCGTTTCACAGTAACGTCAGCTGGTACTTGGTTGTGACATTGCCTCTTTTCCTTCTGCTACCCGTCCGGGGTCCAGTACCGTCAACTGGTTTCCCCAGTGCCTTTGGCCTAGGTGCCTCCATCTCCGTATCTGAGTTCCACCAACGTCTGCTGGTCCTTGGTAGTGCTTTGGAGCACAGGTACCTCCTGCTTAGTAACCGTGTCACAGTAACGTCAGCTGGTACTCGGTTGTGACATTGCCTCTTTTCCTTCTGCTGCCTCTCCGGGTTCCAGCACAGTCAGCTGGTCCTCGTTACTTCCATTGTCTCTTGCTCCATCTGATACCCGTCAGGGTTCCAGTAACGTCAGCTGGTTCTCGGAAATTAGACGACCTTAAAGACCACCCAGAAGAAGATGACGACAACAAGGACAATGAGCATGAAGCCAACCAGCCTGAACACCATCACAAAGAAAAAATAAAAGATTACCCAGAAGAAGATCACCAACAGGACAAAGAAGGTTAAGACAAACTACAAGATACAGAACAAGAGACAGAAGAACAATAAGCAGAAGATCAAAAAGCAGAAGAACATGAAGTATAAGACCAAAATGAAGAGCAAAATATGTGCTCTAAATTCTAAGCAGAAGAAGACTAAGCAGTGTATGGGTGTGAGTCCGTTCCTCCTCGTGGTGCCCCTGGAAAATGCCTGCTGCTGCAGGCTAAACTGAACACGGACAAATACTGTTGTAATTTAAATCTTTTGTGACAGCACAGAACGGAAGGATGAACAATTCATACTTTTACAGATTACAAGTACAGGAATCTCTGTCACAAATAAGAATATGATGAAGAAGATGAAGAGGAAGAAGATGAAGAATTTGAATATGAATATGAAGAAGATTAATTAGTTTCATAATAACAATATGAGTAATGTAAACAAAAACATGAATAGCAAGAAGTTTAAGAAGAAGATTAAGAAGGTGAAGATGAAGAATAATTTGATGAGAAAGATGATGCTGCTGAAGATTATGAAGGAGAAAGTGTGGCACTGGCAAAAGTTAAAAAGGTGAAGAGCATGGAAGTTGTGAAACATACATATTTGCCAAAATAGAAAAAAGGTTAACAACATTGTCAATTTGTTAGTCAATCCAAACGTATTTCAAAAAAAATATATATTAATGCTATTCCAATGCATTGGGTTAAACATGTATGCCTTTATTGTCTCCTCAACCTCCCCCAATACATTCTACATTAGTCTTTGTTGTTTTCCTTCATGTACAATTAACCAACAAGGCAAGAATGGGTTTTTTTAATGTCGATATTTGGTTCCCATAGACTTACATGGGACTTCCGGTATCGGAATCGGATATCGACGATATTTAGTGATATCGGCGATACCATTCCGATCCGATATTTTTAGATATCGAGCAGTATCGCTCAACACTAATCCCAGGTACTAAGAATGTTAAAGCTGATGCTTTGTCTCGCAGCTTTTCTCCCATGGTCGGTGATGAGGAGGAGGAGAACATTTTACAAGAAAGGGTTGAGATTGCTGCTTTGGACTCTGTGTTGGAAGATGAGATTCTTAAAGCACAGGAGAATGCCCCATCTAACACTCCCCATGGGAGGTTGTTTGTGCCTGGGACCTTTAGGAGAGATTTGTTTGTTGAGTGTCATGAGTCTCGGTTGGCAGGTCATCCTGGAATCTTTGAGACCAAGAAACTTGTGGGTCGCAGTTTTTGGTGGCCTGGATGGCAGAAGGAAGTCATTAAATGGGTGCATCAATGCACTGTGTGTGCTAGATTTAAATCTTCACATACTCCTGCTGCGGGGTTGCTTTGCCCTCTGGAGGTTCCTAGTGCACCTTGGACACATTTGGCTATGGACTTTATTATTGACCTTCCCCCCTCTGAGGGTTTCACTGTCATCTGGGTGGTCGTGGACCGTTTTAGCAAGATGTGTCACTTGGTTCCTTTCATCAAACTGCCCTGCGTTAAGACTCTCGCTAAGTCCTTTGTCAAGGAAATTGTCAGACTACATGGCGTTCCTACTGACATTGCTACTGATAGGGGACCTCAGTTCGTGGCTAGTTTTTGGTGCGCCTTTTGTGACAGGTTGGGAGTTCATTTGTCATTTACATCCGGATATCATCCTGAGTCTAATGGCCAGACAGAAAGGAAAAACCAGGATGTTGAGCAGTTCTTGCGTTGTTTTGTGGCAGACAATCAAGAGGGGTGGTCTGAGTTTCTGCCACTTGCTGAATTTGCTCTTAACAACCATACATCCTCTTCTGCTGGTTGTTCGCCTTTTTTTGTTGTACTGGAAGACATCCGTCGTTTGGGTCATTCTCCAAATTGGTATCGGCCGTGCCTGAAGAGGAGAATTTTTCTGGTGATTTGGAGAGAGTTTGGACGGATGTGCGTGTTAATCTTCAGGAGGCTAGCAGAAAATCTATAAGGTACTTTGATAGGAAACGGCAAGAGGTTTTGTTTGCTATTGGTGACATGGTTTGGTTGTCCTCTAAGAATCTGCGGTTGAGGATTCCTTCTAAAAAATTGGGTCCCAAGTTTGTAGGGCTGTTTAAGGTGCTTCAGGTTGTTAACCAATCTGCTGTTAGGTTGGAGGTTCCTACCTCCTGGAAGATTAATCCGGTGTTTCATGTTTCTCTGTTGAAAAGAGCTGATGTGTCGGATGGAGACTACGCTGCCACTGTTCCCCCGGTGGCGGAGGGGAATATGAAATTTCCCGCATCCTAAATTCTAGACGGTATAGAGGGAGTTTGCAGTATCTCGTCGCTTGGAAGGGTTTCAGACCCGAGGATAATTCATGGGTGAGGGCGGATGATGTTTCTGCGTCCAGACTTGTCAGAGCGTTTCACAAGAGGTTTCCGGATAAGCCTGGGCCTAGGGGATCCGGAGGATCCTCTTAGAAGGGGGGGTACTGTTAGAACTCTCCTGTTAGGTTTTTTCTATCTTGCTGGTCACATGACCTTTTTTGCCTATTTAATCCTGCTCCGCCCTTCTGGCTTTGCTGGACTTCATTGTAATTTCTACTCTTAAGCTAACCAGGTGCTTTGTTACCCTACTCAGTCAGTTTTGCTTGGTTTTCGGACCTCTAAGTTCTATGTTGTTTGTTTGTCTTTTACTGCTACAACTTCTGTTAGGAGGTGTCCATCTTTCTCCTAGTCCCTAGTTCTTGTAGGGATCCCTCCCTCGCATCTATAGGTCTTCGTACAGACTAGCTGAGGACTTTATCGGGTCTGATCGCAGGATCAGGTTCCCCGTTACATCGTAGGGATCTGGCTTAGTTCTATCGTAGGGACAGACCTCCCTTCTTTCCTTAGTGCTTGTAGCAGAACATAACAACTTCAGAATACTCCATGGAGCTCTTTTCACATACCTTGCCTGGGTTATCAAGTCAAATTCTGAATTGCCCAGTCCAAGATGAATCTGACATGGAGTACACTGATGCACAGCCACTGCTATATGATTCTGCTGGTACATTCAACCAGAGCACTACATTGCCCTCGCAGTCTACTGAGCCAGAATGTGACCCTGATGAAACTCAGGTTCCCCTTCCTGCATACTATACCACCTTAAACGGTGACACAGAGGATGGTGCAGATGAAATTGAAGAGGAGGTGATGGATGACCCAGTTGTTGACCCGGATTGGCATCCAGTGGGGGAAGAGGGTGCCGCTGGCAATAGCTCAGGAGAGGAGGAGGATCCGCAGCAGGTATCGACATTGCAGCTGGGGTTATCTGGCAGGCCCGTAGCAGTCCAAAAAGGTGTTAAAAAACAAACAGAGTTGCAGGACAGCTTGGCCAGACGGTCAAATTAGCACAGTGTGCAAGCCCTGAAAAATTATACCATAGTAGGAAGAGTCCAGTGTGGCACTTTTTTGACCAAATCCTATTGATGAGGCAAAGGTTATCTG
>JARQOD010010322.1:0-27824 GCA_033576555.1 Oophaga sylvatica | reverse complement strand
ACGTAGTGACAGAGATGACAGTGATATAAAGAAATATTGATTGCACTTCAGAAGGATGCACTAATATGAGCTAATATGCCCTCCATGTGCGTGACACATACTTCTCCTCCTTCCCGGCTAGCTACTAAAGATATGCAAATCTAAATTTGTAAAATTCTCAGAATTTTTCCACAATAATTGATTTTCAGTGAATTGCAAGTACTGTAAAGCCATCGATTTCCCTGAAAAGACAAGAATAACACTCTGAGGTCTCCTAGGACTGTATGAAACTCCTTTCAAACACAGCCTTAGTAATGTCAAAGTGACCTCAATAGCTATGTCTATGGGTAAATGGATAGTAACTGTTCTTCACTGCTGTTCTCTCACACACTATCTGTACAGTTTCTTCACTGTTTTATGTCTTTCTCCCTATCTCTATATCTAAGCTATGATCTGTGATGTCCTCTCACTATCCAGATTGATCACAAAATGGCTCCTGCATTCCCTGTTTCTGCTTTTATACAGGCTATGATGGTCCTTGCTGTTTGGTTGCGCTATACCTCATGAAGTTATAGCTGCTAGGCATTATGGGGAACACCTGCCTGTCTGTACCCGGGGTCATGCGAGCCTTCTACGACTGAAGCAATATTCTGCATTGTGTAAAATAGCAGCTGTCATTTTTGATGATTCGCGCCAAGAGAATTTCAAATTGTTTAAATTCACGTGAATCCAGTAAATTTTTAAAATTTGACACCAATTAGATTTGCATGAAATTGATTTGGTCATTTCTACTAGCTGTGCCTTTGATTAGAAGTAAAATAAATGTACAATTTGCTCTATAGAGATACTCACTTCTTTATTCATATACTTGCAGGTATTTTTGAAATATTTAAATTTTGCCTCATTAAATCTGAAAATTTATCACTTGAGCTATCTACATAATTGTGAAACACGACGTGGACAGGTAAATCTATCTTATCTATCTATCTATCTATCTATCTATCTATCTATCTATCTATCTATCTATCTATCTATCTATCTATCTATCTATCTATCTATCTATCTATCTTGTGTCCCTATTGGAGGAAAAGTTGCAAAATCTGGAAGAGAGGTTATCTACATTGAAGACCATTAAGGAAGGTGAAGAGTTCTTAGACAGAGCAGAATTATCTCTTCATGGTACAGAAAGAGAAGAAATTCGAAGTGCAACTGAAGAAACAGAGGAATGGAAGCATGTGACCCAGAGAAGCAGGAGGATCGGGAGGCAGTCAGCACCAATTCTGCTCAGGAACCAGTACCAGGCTCTTACACAGGAGAACGATGAAGAAATACATCAGGATAAGACTTTGCCCAAAAACAACCTTGTACTCCCTCAGAGTCCTCCTGAATGGAGAAAGAAAACTGTTGTGAAGAAGAAACGGAGAGTTGTTGTCATGGGCGATTCCCTGTTGAGAGGAACAGAGGCCGCTATCTGCAGACCGGATATAACCTCAAGAGAAATGTGCTGTCTTCCAGGTGCAAAAATTAAAGATGTGTCTGACAGGATATCAGGACTCTTCAGACCTAAAGATGACTACCCATTCCTGCTAATACATGTGGGGACAAATGACACCGCTAGAAACGACCTGGAAACCATCTGCAGTGACTTTGAAAACTTAGGTAAGAAAGTGAAAGAACTGGGAGCGCAGGTGTTCTTCTCTTCCATCCTCCCAGTGGATGGCCATGGAACAAGGAGGTGGAATAAGATTCTGCAGGTGAACAACTGGCTACGTCGATGGTGCCGTCAGCAAGGATTTGGATTTCTGGATCACGGAGTGAATTACCTATACGATGGACTACTTGCTAGAGATGGGGTGCAACTTACGAAGACTGGAAAACATGTATTTGGAAGTCGCCTTGCTACACTCATCAGGAGAGCTTTAAACTAGAACAATGTGGGAAGGGAAGCAAAACGCCAGCAAAAGCCATACACTTGACAAATACTATTGAGATTTCTGCTATTAGAAGTGAAGGGGAAGAACAAAGACAAAAAAAATTACATAATAAAAATATTGAAGGAAGAGAAACCAATCACAAACTAAAGTGTTTCTATACGAATGCACAAAGCATGGGCAACAAACAAGGAGAACTGGAGCTACTAACGCAGGAGAAGAAATATGATGTCATTGGAATCACTGAGACTTGGTGGGACGATACACATGATTGGAATACAAGGCTAGAAGGATACAACTTATTTGCAAGAAACAGACTTGATAAACGAGGAGGAGGTGTTGCATTGTATGTTAGAAAAGCGTATATCTGCACAGAGATTGACGCTTCAGAGACTGGGAGTTCTGTGGAAACTGTTTGGGTAAGAATACAAGGACAGAGCAATGGAAAGGACACCATTGTAGGCATTTACTACAGGCCGCCTGTGCAAGCTGAAGATATGGATGAACTCTTTATGCATCAAATGGCCAAGTTCTCCAAAAAATATGACATAGTGGTCATGGGAGATTTCAACTATCCAGACATTTGTTGGGAATCTCTCTCAGGCAAAACTAACAGGTCCAGGAAATTCTTATCCTCTCTTGCTGACAACTTTATCTTCCAAAAGGTAATGGAGAAAACAAGGGGATCTGCTACCTTGGATCTAATCCTCATAAACAGGGAGGAAATGGTGGAGGAGGTAAGAGTGGCTGGGACTCTAGGAGGTAGTGATCATGCTATTTTAGAATTTTGGATAACAAGAGGAGGAAGACCTGTGAAGACTCAGACGTCAAGGTTAGATTTCAGAAAGGCAGATTTTAAGGAACTCAGAAAGAGAATTGGAGGGATCCAATGGCTGGATATCCTTAAGGACAAAAATGTCCAGGAAGGATGGAAAATCTTGAAAAATGAGATTTTCAAAGCACAATCGTTAACAATTCCGAAAAGAGGGAAGAATGGGAAGCATTTAAGGAAACCAGGATGGATGAACATAGAACTTAAACACATGCTAAAAAGGAAGAAAGAAATGTTTATCAAATGGAAAGAGGGAGGCATATCTAAAGAAGAATATAATGCCGTCTGCAGAACCTGCGGGGCACAAATCAGATTATCTAAAGCTGACAATGAATTAAGGCTTGCAAGTGACGTCAAAAGCAACAAAAAAGGATTTTGGGGATACGTCAAAAGTAAAAGAAAAGTCAAAGATGCTATAGGATTTTTACAGGATGAAAATGATGAAATGGTAAGTCAGGATGTTGAGAAGGCTGAACTTTTAAATTCCTATTTTGCATCTGTTTTCTCTCAGAAAGGAAATGTAACATCAACTGATCTTCACTGTCCTATTAAAGGAATAGAAGAATCCAGGATATCTATAAACAGAAAGACAGTGAGGAAACACTTAGCTAACATAAATGAATTCAAGTCTCCAGGTCCAGATGAATTACACCCCAGGGTACTGAAGGAGATAGCAGAAGAAATTCTTGAACCACTGTCCATAATCTTTGAAAATTCTTGGAGAACAGGAGAAGTCCCAGAAGACTGGAGAAGAGCAAATGTTGTTCCTATCTTCAAAAAGGGGAAGAAGGTGGACCCAGGGAACTACAGGCCGGTGAGTCTGACTTCTATACCAGGAAAGATCTTTGAACAAATTATTAAAGAACATGTATGCAAGTACCTGGATAAGAATGAAGTGATTAAACAGAGTCAGCATGGGTTTGTAACTAATAAGTCATGTCAGACTAACTTAATTTCCTATGACAGAATCACTGACTGGGTGGATCAGGGAAATGCTGTAGATATAGTATATCTTGACTTCAGCAAAGCATTTGACAAAGTATCTCACACAATCCTTATTGAAAAAATGACTAAGTATGGAATGGACAAGGCAACTGTTAGGTGGATTCATAACTGGCTTAGTGATCGGACCCAAAGAGTGGTTGTAAATGGCTGCACATCCAGTTGGAAGAATGTCTCAAGTGGGGTACCACAAGGCTCTGTTTTGGGCCCTGTATTGTTCAACATCTTTATCAATGATTTAGATGAAGGAATTGAGGGTAAACTGTTCAAATTTGCTGATGACACAAAGCTAGGAGGGGTAGCTAATACTAGAGAAGAGAGAGAGAGGATTCAAAAAGATATACATAAACTGGAGCAGTGGGCAGCAACTAACAGAATGGATTTTAACAGGGAAAAATGCAAAGTACTACATCTGGGCAATAAAAATGAAAAAAGCATATGCAAAATGGGAGGAATAGGGCTAAGTAACAGCACATGTGAAAAAGACTTGGGTATACTAATTGATCACAGACTTAACATGAGTCAACAGTGTGATGCAGCAGCTAAAAAGGCAAATGCAATTCTAGGATGTATCAACAGAAGCATACAGTCTAGATCACGTGAGGTAATTATTGCCCTCTACTCCTCTTTGGTCAGACCTCATCTGGAATACTGTGTCCAGTTTTGGGCACCACATTTTAAAAAAGACATCAACAAACTGGAGCAAGTTCAGAGAAGAGCCACCAGAATGGTGACCGGTCTGCAAACCATGTCCTATGAGGAACGGTTGCGGGATTTGGGAATGTTTAGCTTGCAAAAAAGAAGACTGAGTGGAGACTTAATAGCTGTCTACAAATATCTCAAGGGCTGTCACATTGTAGAAGGATCATCTTTATTCTCATTTGCACAAGGAAAGACTAGAAGCAATGGGATGAAACTGAATGGGAGGAGACACAGATTAGATATTAGAAAAAACTTTTTGACAGTTAGGGTGATCAATGAGTGGAACAGGCTGCCACAAGAGGTGGTGAGTTCTCCTTCAATGGAAGTCTTCAAACAGAGGCTGGATAGACATCTGTCTGGGATGATTTAGAGAATCCTGCTTTGAGCAGGGGGTTGGACCAGAAGGCCCAGGAGGTCCCTTCCAACTCTACCATTCTATGATCTATCTATCTATCTATCTATCTATCTATCTATCTATCTATCTATCTATCTATCTATCTATCTATCTATCTATCTATCTATCTATCTATCTATCTATCTATCTATCTATCTGTCTGCCTGTCGGTCTATCTGTCTGTCTGCTTGTTTGTCTGTCTATCTATAATGAAGCCTTACTGCACAAATGTGAAGTAATTTCATTCTAAGGAACTTATTTCCATATTTTCCAGGTACTGCTGTGGTCAGCGAATAAAGTGTTTGAAGAGCTCACAGACATTGAGAGACAATTCCACAAGGCCTTCTATACTGTGAGAGCATACCTAAACTGTGATAGATATTCTGTTGGCCTTCTGGATATGACAAAAGAAAAGGTATTGTATCAGTCACAAACATTTAGTTGTAATTCCTTCCCAGATTTTAGAATTCCACTCACATGTGTTCACAGGACGCCTTTTAAAGATCACTTGTCATGGTCACAACTCCTGTCATGTCTCTCTTAAGGTACTGCCACACTACACAATCCCGCTAGCGATCTCGTTAGCGTCGCATACTAATGAGATCGCTAGCGGGATTGTTTCTATATCGCTAGTAGCTACCTATTTTAGCGATGTCGTTAGGACGCTATCGCCGTTAGTGATCTCCTTAACGACTTTAGCGGTACAAAAGTACCGCTAAATCGCTAAAAAAGGTGCCACACTCAGCGATTTGATACTTACCAGCGGGGCGCCAGCGACGAAAATAGGGTCCGGAACGATCGCTGTGATGAACGAGATCACAGCAGGGGCCTCGTCGCTGGTAGATGCCGCACACAACAACATCGCTAACGGGATCGCTAAATAGTGACGTTTTTTAGCGATCCCGTTAGCGATGTTGTTTAGTGTGGCATATGCTTTAGTATTTTGCTAAACAACCACAGCACTTAAGGTTGCACTTAGCGTTAATTTATTATGTAGGATGAGAGACACATCTCACTTAAATAATTATGTAAAAACACAGAATACTTGTATGATTTAATCTTCCTGGTCACTGATCTTGTTCACATTGGTATTCTGCAATACCAGGAAAACATATCAAAGAGGTGCATAAAATTACATATAAAATAAACATTTTTCTACAGTTATAAAAACGAGATAAATGTCACATGAACAGTACCAAGGTCAGCAACACAAACCAAAATTTCAGTAAAGCAGTAAAAGCAAGAAAAGAAAACTGCGGTATATGTATTATTATTATTATTATTTATTATTATAGCGCCATTTATTCCATGGCGCTTTACATATTTAATCACATTACCAGGTTATTTTTACTTCACAGTGAACAAAGCAAAGTACAGTGAATATATAACCAAAACTCAAGACTGCAATTGATGAATTGCATATTTTTCGCCTTTCTAGCCTACTTAACATTTTTTCCTTTTTTCAGTACATTTTCAGTAAAGTAGATAGTGTTAGTAAATACAATTCATCCCTTTAAAAACAAGCCCTCATATGGCTATGTCAACAGAAAAAAGTGGCTATCAGAAAAAGAGAAGGAAAAACAACTAAAATAATCTACAGTTTCACCGTTATTTTTTCTACTAGGAATTCTTTGACCTTTGGCCTGTTCTGATGGGAGAAGTTCCTCCTTATTCAGGACAACGCACACCCGATGGAAGGGTAAGATAGCTGTAAATTAACGATAAGTTAACATGTGTGTAGGTTAAGGCCAGATGGAGCGGAAGGGATTCAAAACCATCCCAGCCACTCCACCTGGCCTTATGTGAAATGTCCAAATGTGGGCTAAGCAATATATCATGCCCTATAGAGTTATACAATTAAGTAATTCACCTTTGGTGTAAATATAACATTCTGTTTTATCCATACCAAACAAATCTATTTCTTTTAGTTAAACCACATTTATATTTGTGTATTTTTAGGAAATTGTATTCTACAAAGTTATTGATTATATACTGCATGGAAAAGAAGACATCAAAGTTATTCCGTAAGTGTATTTAGAGCGTACATTTAGAATCTAAAGTATATAGAAAGTAATTACCACCTGTCACGCGGTCTTATGATATGTGTACGATGTCAGTAAACTATTCTTAAAAGAACAACACTCTATACAACATATAGATTAGCAACATCAGCATGTAAATATAGAATAGATTTACCTGACACGATATCCGTTGAACTCAGGGTTAATCTTGAGGACTTGATTCACTGTCACAGGAAAGAGGAGGACCGGGGGTCTAACCTGACCCTAAACTGGGGTCCTAACTAATCCCTCACCTTGGAGGTACTGATAATGGTTCAGAGGTCCAAGTCTCCAGCCTAACCCTGTCTCCTATCAGTCCCTGAACCCTGTAATCAGTCCTAAGAAGGATACTGATTACCACCAAAGGGATATGGGCTGATCTCTGCTAAATACACAGATTAGACATATAAGACAGACTGGAGAAAACACAGACTTGCATACACACTCAAACACAGAAGGAACATAAATGATCTGGGATATTAAACTCTAAGCAAGGTGAGCTTAAAACAACTAAGGAGCTCACAACTAAAGTCTATACAGATACAATCCTATCTGTGGTCTGCATGAAGAATTTCACTGGCAACTCCCAACACAGACAACCAGAGATTTAAAGGAAACCAATCAACAAATAATTAATTGCAGCCGGGAGAAACTGCACCCAGTCCCAGAACTGAGCACAGACAGAATTAACTCCCTAACTGCCAAACACAAAGAAACAGCAACTCAGCTGTGAGAAGTCAGAATGTGCAACCGCGACGATCTTCGTGGCGATGCACACATGACACCACCTTAAAAACAGGTATAATTGCGTGAATTATAAGCTTTCATAGCAGATCAGCAGAAAGTTTCTTTGTTGTCAGTTCACTGCCTTTAAGGGATTGTAAGACATGCAAAAAGATGTGCATTTCAAACATTTTTGCTTTTTTTTTTTGGTGAGTGGGGGACAACATCTACATGGAGTTTGTATGTTCTCTCCTTGTTTGCGTAAGTTTTCTCCTGGTACTCTGGTTTCCTACAAAGACATACCAATAGTGATGAGCGAGTATACTCGTTGCTCAGGTTTTCCCGAGCATATTCGGGTGATCTCCAAGTATTTTGGCGTGCTCGGAGATTTAGTTTCTGTTGCCGTAGCTGCATGATTTGCGGCTGCTAGATTGCCTGAATACATGTGGGAATTCCCTAACAAACAGGCATTCCTCACATGTATTCAGGCTGTCCAGCAGCCACAAATCATGCAGCTGCGTCGATAGAAACTAAATCTCCGAGCATGCCAAAATACTCGGAGATCACCCGAGCGTGCTCGGGAAAACCCAAGCAACGAGCATACTCGCTCATCACTAATAGGGAATTTAGATTGTGAGCCATAATGGGGACAGTGATGATGATGCCTGCAAAGTGCTGTGGAATTAATGGCGCAATATAATCGCATAAAATGAATAAATAAATATATCCATGGTCAAAAGTTTTGAGATTGACACAAATTTTTATTTTATTTTTCAAAATTAGCTATTTCATTGTTTTTATATATCTTAAGGCTCATTCACATGTCAGTTAGACGAGTGCTATACGTTTTTTCACAGATAGCATTCATACTGTGAGCACAATGGGCCCACCAGAATTTGATGTGCAAGGCCGGACTAGAGGTGTTGTGATGAACAAGCTCAGAGAATCAATACAGTACACACATTTGTTCAGCATAACATTCCACATTAATTAAATATGGGTGGGGTTTATATACACCCCTGGCAGAAAGGGCTTTATGCCAGCAAGCAAGCAACTGGTTTGTGTGATTCAGAGATAGTTGTGTCTAAGTGTCTTGGTTTGATCCAGAATCTCAGGGACTTGTGCAGGGGGAGGTTTCTGTGTAAAAGTGCTGCATGATAGATTTAAGGCATAAAATGGGGACTGATAAGTCAAAATAATTCTGATTTCCCACAATTTCCTTTTTGTGATTCTTGAAGACTGAAAATGTTCCTGTATCCATACTTCAGGGGTTAATCCATCCTGACGGACTTATTAATTCTTCACCGGATTCCAGACATCAGAAAATTTCAGGCTTCTTTTGAACTTTCAACACTCTTTCCTCTTTCAGGAAGGGTCTTCTTGATAATGGAGCCTTTAATTTTCAAAAGATAACATGTTTAGAACTATCATAAGAATAAGACAAATAGACAACAGTACTAATGATTGGAAAAGGTAATTTACTATCTGATTTCCTGAAGGGCTATATCCCATAAAATTATCATACCTGTGATGCTCAGTAAGGAAGGCTATAGATGAAAACAAATGCATTAGCTTATCTTTAACAAAAGCTGCATGTACCACCAAAGCTTCTTGTAAAGGTAGATTTTGACCCTTTATATTAAAATTGTAATCACGTGCTTTCTACTAATATAGTCTTCTGAAAATCTATTTCTACATTCTTAGGAAAAATTAATTGTTTCAATATTCCAACTCAAACAGCTTACACTTGTTCACTTGTTGACAGATTATTTTCATGGCTTCCAACACCATTTGGTCTGGGGTTCACCCATACTTCTTTATCAAAAGGATACATAAAAGGATATATATTCTCATTTTTGGAGGATGTATCTTTTACAGTGACTGGCGTGAATCCAATTGTCTAACTTTACATTGGACGTGGTCAGCAGGGCTTGGTATGGACCATCGTGTCTGGGCTCCAGGGATTGTCATGTGTGCATCGCCACGAAGATCGTCGCGGTTGCACATTCTGACTTCTCACAGCTGAGTTGCTGTTTCTTTGTGTTTGGCAGTTAGGGAGTTAATTCTGTCTGTGCTCAGTTCTGGGACTGGGTGCAGTTTCTTCCGGCTGCAATTAATTATTTGTTGATTGGTTTCCTTTAAATCTCTGGTTGTCTGTGTTGGGAGTTGCCAGTGAAATTCTTCATGCAGACCACAGATAGGATTGTATCTGTATAGACTTAAGTTAAAGAGCTCCTTAGTTGTTTTAAGCTCACCTTGCTTAGAGTTTAATATCCCAGATCATTTATGTTCCTTCTGTGTTTGAGTGTGTATGCAAGTCTGTGTTTTCTCCAGTCTGTCTTATATGTCTAATCTGTGTATTTAGCAGAGATCAGCCCATATCCCTTTGGTGGTAATCAGAATCCTTCTTAGGACTGATTACAGGGTTCAGGGACTGATAGGAGACAGGGTTAGGCTGGAGACTTGGACCTCTGAACCATTATCAGTACCTCCAAGGTGAGGGATTAGTTAGGACCCCAGTTTAGGGTCAGGTTAGACCCCCGGTCCTCCTCTTTCCTGTGACAGTGTATCAAGTCCTCAAGATTAACCCTGAGTTCAACGGATATCGTGTCAGGTAAATCTATTCTATATTTACATGCTGGTGTTGCTAATCTATATGTTGTATAGAGTGTTGTTCTTTTAAGAATAGTTTACTGACATCGTACACATATCATAAGACCGCGTGACATTTTCACTGGCCATAAAATTATTCCCAGTTGCCATGGATCCAGTAGCCCAGCTGGCTCTGCAGTTGCAGGGATTATCCATGGAGCTGACGGACATTAAGTCCAAAGTTTTGTCTCCCTCGGAGCAAACCAGATTTGAACCTAAAGTAGCTCTCCCGGACAGGTTCACTGGTGGGCGAGACAAATTTTTTACCTTCAGGAAGCATGTAAATTGTATTTTCGGCTTCGGCCTCTATCATCAGGGAGTGAAGAGCAGAGAGTGGGAATTGTTATCTCGCTCCTACAAGGGGACCCTCAATCCTGGGCCTTCTCCCTTCCTCCGGATCCCCGGCTCTACAGTCAGTAGATCGATTTTTTACTGCCCTGGGTTTGGTATATGATGACCCAGATCGGGTCTCTCTTGCTGAGACAAAATTACGTAAGATACAGCAGGGAGATCGTCCGCGGAGGAATTTGCTTCTGAGTTCCGTAGATGGGCCACAGATACTCAGTGGAATGACCCAGCTCTTAGGAGCCAGTTTTGTCATGGGCTTTCTGACAAATTAAAGGACATTTTGGCTCAGTATGATTCTCCTCCATCACTGGAGGCTGCTATGGCCCTAGCTATCCGTACTGATAGACGGCTCCGGGAGAGGTGCGAGGTAACTCCGCCCCCTGTTGTTACTCCACCTACTACTAAAGTCCCTTATGTTGAGGTTCCCCTTGTCTGTTCGGAGGAGCCTATGCAGTTGGGAGGGACATCATTTCGTAGGAGGGGATTGGCGGTACGCCGCAGGACTAGAAGGTGTTTCTTCTGCGGGAAAGAGGGACATTTTGTTGGGGGATGTCCATCCCGTGCCTTGTTGAGCAAAAAGTCGCCGGAAAACTGTTAATCCCAGGTTGTGTGGTGGACGACAACCTGGGAGTATGTATTTCGTCCGCTAGTTCTTCTCAGTTCCTTGTACCAGTGGAGGTGGTGGTTGGTACGAGAGGGGAGAGATTTTCTGTTCTTCTTGATAGTGGGTCCGGGGCTAATCTGGTTGACGCTCAGTTTGCTCAGGCTCAAGGTATGCATCTGAGTGTATTGGTCAAACCGATCCCTATATTCTCCATTGACGCCAGGCCTCTCGGCCAAGGTAGCTTTGTTCATGAGGTTCATAACATTGACCTTCGGGTAGGGGCAATACATAGGGAACTATTATCTTGTTATGTGTTGGAGGGTCTACCTACTCCTATTGTGTTGGGACTTCCTTGGTTGGTTAAACATAACCCTGTGATTAATTGGGAGTCCAGAGATATAAGCCAATGGGGGGAGTTTTGCAAAAGTAACTGCATGAACACAGTCATCAGTGCGGTCGTGCCTAGTACTTTGCCTCCTTTTTTGGAGGACTTTGGGGATGTGTTCTCTGAGGAGGGGTGTCAGGAGTTGCCTCCTCATCGCGTGTATGACTGCTCTATTAATTTACTTCCTGATGCTAAGTTACCTAAAGCTAGGTTATATAACCTTTCTGGTCCTGAGAGGCAGGCTATGAAAGATTATATTTCGGAAAGTCTGGCCAAAGGGCATATTAGACCTTCATCTTCCCCAGTGGCCGCGGGTTCTTCTTTGTGAAGAAAAAAGATGGAGGCATACGCCCTTGCTTGGATTTCCGCGAACTTAATCGGATTACTGTTCGAGATCCGTATCCACTCCCTCTGATTCCTGATCTCTTCAATCAAATTGTTGGCGCCAAATGGTTCTCTAAATTGGATCTCAGGGGGGCGTATAATCTGATTAGGATAAAAGAGGGGGATGAGTGGAAAACGGCGTTTAACACGCCGGAGGGACATTATGAGAACCTTGTCATGCCTTTTGGTCTGACTACTGCACCAGCAGTATTCCAACATTTTGTTAATGACATTTTTCGTCATCTGGTGGGGCTGTTTGTGGTCGTATATTTGGATGACATTTTAATTTACTCACCAGATCTTGTGTCTCACCAGGAGCATGTGAGACAGGTGTTGCAGATCTTGCGAGACAATAAACTATACGCCAAACTGGAAAAGTGTGTATTCGCCGTACAGGAACTTCAGTTTTTGGGTTTCTTGGTGTCAGCCTCCGGTTTTCCGTATGGACCCTGAAAAGGTGAGAGCAGTGCTTGAATGGGATCAGCCAGAGGATCTTAAGGCTCTGCAGCGTTTTCTGGGGTTTGCTAACTACTACCGGAAATTTATTTGTAATTTCTCATCTGTTGTCAAACCTCTCACTGACATGACAAGAAAAGGGACGGATTTTTCTAAATGGTCGGACAAAGCTTGCCAAGCTTTTTCCTCTTTGAAAAAATGTTTTGCTTCGGCACCCGTTCTCATCCAACCAGATGCATCACAGCCGTTCGTTGTGGAGGTGGATGCGTCTGACGTAGGGGTGGGTGCAATATTGTCCCAGGGTCCGTCCCCTGGTAAATGGCATCCGTGCGCTTTCTTTTCTAAAAAATTGTCGTCCGCCGAAATGAATTATGATATCGGCAATAGGGAACTTTTGGCCATTAAGTTGGCTTTTGAAGAATGGCGTCACTTTTTGGAGGGGGAAGTCCACCCGGTCACCGTCATTACTGATCACAAGAACCTGCTGTATTTGGAATCTGCTAAGCGTCTGAATTCCAGACAAGCTCGATGGTCGTTGTTTTTTACCAGGTTTAATTTTGTTGTCACTTATCGCCCTGGATCTAAGAATGTTAAGGCGGATGCCTTGTCTCGCAGTTTCCCAGGGGCCGGGAAAATGGATGACCCGATTCCTATCCTTCAGGAGGGGGTGGTAGTGTCGGCTGTATGTTCTGAGCTTGAGGAGGAGGTGTTAGAGGCTCAGGGGGACGCCCCTGCGGGACCTCCAGGGAGACTGTTTGTCCCAAATCAGTTGAGACAAAAGGTTATTGAGGCACATCATAATTCTGCTTTAGCAGGACATCCAGGGAGTAAGGCTACTTTAGATCTCCTTTCTCGCCGGTTTTGGTGGCCTAACGTTAATAAAGATGTTTAACTTTTGTCGCGTCCTGTGGGTTTGTGCTCGCTCTAAGACCCCTCATACCCGTCCGTCTGGGACCCTCTTACCCTTGAAACTTCCGGAGCGTCCATGGACTCATTTGTCTATGGACTTCATCACGGACCTTCCTCAGTCGTCAGGGAAGACTGTCATACTGGTGGTTGTTGACAGGTTCAGTAAGATGGCACATTTCATTGCTCTTCCTGCCCTCCCTAATGCTAAAACTCTGGCGCAGGTGTTCATTGGGGAGATTGTGAGACTTCATGGGTTGCCTTCTGATGTGGTGTCAGATAGGGGGTCTCAGTTTGTGTCCAAGTTTTGGAGGGCATTTTGTTTACGTCGGGGGATGCAATTGTCATTTTCCTCGGCTTTTCATCCGCAGACCAATGGTCAGACAGAGCGTCTGAATCAAAGCCTAGAGACTTATCTTCGGTGTTTTGTCTCAGAGAACCAGGAGGACTGGTCTTCTTTCTTGCCTCTGGCAGAGTTCGCTCTTAACAACAGGCGGAGCGAGTCCACTGGTAAGTCCCCGTTTTTTGGGGCATATGGTTTTCATCCCCAGTTTTGTACATTCAATGGGGGGGGCCCTTCTGGGGTTCCTGAGGAGGAGCGTTTCTCGTCGTCACTTGCTTCAGTGTGGAGAGGTGTATTGAATAATCTGAGTGCTATGGGGAACCGTTATAAACGTATGGCTGATAGGAGGAGAGTTTCTGGTCCAGATCTTAATGTGAACGATCTGGTATGGTTGTCTACCAGGAATATAAAACTTAAAGTTCCCTCCTGGAAGCTGGGCCCCAGATTCATCGGGCCGTACAGGATCAGTTCCATAATTAATCCTGTGGCATTTCGTCTGGACCTCCCTCCTACGTTTAAAATTCATAATGTGTTCCACAAGTCATTACTTAAGAGGTACGTGGCACCAGTCATACCATCACCTCTACCTCCTCCTCCAGTGGTGGTCAATGGTAACTTGGAGTTTCAAGTGTCAAAGATCATTGACTCACGTCTGAATCGCCGGTCCCTTCAGTACTTGGTGCATTGGAAGGGGTATGGTCCAGAGGAGAGGACGTGGGTTCCTGCGTCTGACATTAACGCAGATCGTTTGGTGCGGACCTTCCACAGAACTCACCCGGGCAAACCTGGCCCTGAGGGTCCGGAGGCCCCTCGTAGAAGAGGGGGTACTGTCATGTGTGCATCGCCACGAAGATCGTCGCGGTTGCACATTCTGACTTCTCACAGCTGAGTTGCTGTTTCTTTGTGTTTGGCAGTTAGGGAGTTAATTCTGTCTGTGCTCAGTTCTGGGACTGGGTGCAGTTTCTTCCGGCTGCAATTAATTATTTGTTGATTGGTTTCCTTTAAATCTCTGGTTGTCTGTGTTGGGAGTTGCCAGTGAAATTCTTCATGCAGACCACAGATAGGATTGTATCTGTATAGACTTAAGTTAAAGAGCTCCTTAGTTGTTTTAAGCTCACCTTGCTTAGAGTTTAATATCCCAGATCATTTATGTTCCTTCTGTGTTTGAGTGTGTATGCAAGTCTGTGTTTTCTCCAGTCTGTCTTATATGTCTAATCTGTGTATTTAGCAGAGATTAGCCCATATCCCTTTGGTGGTAATCAGAATCCTTCTTAGGACTGATTACAGGGTTCAGGGACTGATAGGAGACAGGGTTAGGCTGGAGACTTGGACCTCTGAACCATTATCAGTACCTCCAAGGTGAGGGATTAGTTAGGACCCCAGTTTAGGGTCAGGTTAGACCCCCGGTCCTCCTCTTTCCTGTGACAGTGTATCAAGTCCTCAAGATTAACCCTGAGTTCAACGGATATCGTGTCAGGTAAATCTATTCTATATTTACATGCTGGTGTTGCTAATCTATATGTTGTATAGAGTGTTGTTCTTTTAAGAATAGTTTACTGACATCGTACACATATCATAAGACCGCGTGACAGGGATTTACTGACATGTCTTTTTCCCATAGCCAGACTTCTAAGATTTAGATAATGAGTCCCTTCTAGGCTGTTTGGGTCTGGAGTGGGAGAAAAGACCTGCTTGTTAGCTTATTGTGTAACCTTTGCACATAGAACAAATCATCATATTTCAAAGTAAGAACCTGAGGAAAATGCAATCCTGTATTCCTTGTCCTGCTGAAGAGTATCTCAAAGTGTGTAAATCCTGTCTTTTTATTTGGGGTGTGTCTTATATAAAACAAGGCAAATTGTGAGTACGATCCCCAGGGATTTCCTATCTCTGCCATTAATTTCTTCAGTTTCAACATTCCATTCAGCCTTTCCAACTTACCTATGCTCTGGGGTGGTAATTTGTGTGCAACGCTTGCTCTACCCCTAAAGAAGTCAGCATATCTTGTAGAACCTCTGCAGTGAAGTGGGTACCCCTATCACTCTCTATCATCTCAGGAACCCCATACCTGCAGACGATCTCAGCTAGGAGTTTTCTTAGCGGTATTTTTCACAGTAGCCCTAGTTACCAGCTATGCCTCTGCCCATTCTGAAAACAGGTTAATGCAAACCAACACAAAATCATAAGTACCTATTTTAGGTAACTATATGTAGTCTATTTGTAGTCTTTGGAAAGGGTACTGACTTTTGGGTGTGCTCTTCTTAGGTGTTTTAACTACTTGGTCTACATTTTTTTGCTGAGCACACACCAGGCATGACTGGACATATTTGGCTGCCAAGGTGCTAAAACCAGGGGCTATCCAGGTTGACTTTACCAGATCACACAAAGCCGCTTTGGAAACGTGGGTTGAGCCATGCATCAGCGCAGTTATCTGAGGATACAACGTCTTAGGCAGAAAAACTCTTCCCTCCTTTTGCCATAGCCCATCTTCCCTGCACTCTGCTCCCAGGTCAGACAATTTTTTTCTCTCCTCATCCGCAGATTGAGACTGAAGCTTGAGAAGAAACCTAAGACTTATCAGCCCTGTTGACTTTGGTTAAGCTGGTTGGATGACCTAAGATGTTAAGACCTCGAGATCTTAAGGGTCCTTCAGAGCTGCATCTTTAGCTGCCTGATCTGCTAATGCATTAACCTTAGCATGTGATGTTTTGGCAGACGTACAGGTCTTCACTTTGAAATTATGGCCACCTTGCTAGATTTCATCAGTGCCACCATCATTGCTGTGAGGAAAGATCTAGCCTTCCATATGGGTCTATAGTCATGTGATATGCCGAAAACATATCTGCTAACTGCATGAATGTTAGCAGTGTGCTCAATAAATAGTGTGCAAGCTTCTGCAGGGGCCTTCAGCTCTGCTTCCTGTGCTGACATGTGTGCTGGGAGTGGCCTTGCTTGTATGACTACGTGTTCCATAGTGATTGCATAACCTGTATGGAAGGTCCCATCTATGGCATATCTGGAACCATCCACAAAAAATTCAGAGTCTGGATCTTGCAAAGGGATTTCTGTAATGTTTGCCAATCCAGCTGGCTCTTGTTCCATTAACCAGAGACAATAATGTTCCACTTTCTACTTCGCCTCTATTACCTCATCACCCTGCTTTGGGAGAACAGTGGCTAGATTGACAGTAGCACACTTTTTGAAAGAAAGTGAGGGGGGAGAAGCAATGCACACTGAAGTCTGAGATGTTTGGCCATGGATAGGTATTTGGGCTGGACTTGGGATAGAACTCCATGTACAGGTGCTTCTCACAAAATTAGAAAATCTTAAAAAAGTTAATTTATTTCAGTTCTTCAATACAAAAAGTGAAACTCATATATTATATAGAGTCATGACAGAGTGATCTATTTCAAGTGTTTATTTCTGTTAATGTTGATGATTATGGCTTACAGCCAATGGAAAACCCAAAAGTCACTATCTCCGTAAATTAGAATGCTTTATAACACCAGCTTGAAAAATGATTTTAAAATCCGAAATCTTAGCCTACTGAAATGTATGTTCAGTAAATGCACTCAATACTTGATTGGGGCTCCTTTTACATCAATTACTGCATCAATGCAGTGTGGCATGGAGGCGATCAGCCTCTGGCACTGCTGAGATGTTATGGAAGTCCAGGTTGCTTTGATAGCAGCCTTTAGCTCATCTGCATTGTTGGGTCTGGTGTCTCTCATCTTTCTCTTGACAATACCCCATAAATTATCCATAGGGTTAAGGTCAGCCGAGTTTGCTGGCCAATCAAGCACAGTGATACTGTTGTTTTTAAACCAGGTATTGGTACTTTTGGCAGTTTAGACAGGTTCCAACTCCTGCTGGAAAATGAAATTTCCATCTCCAAAAAGCTTGTCACAGAGGGAAGCATGGGAAGCTCTAAAACTTCCTAGTAGACGGCTGCACTGACTTTGGTCTTGATAAAACACAGTGGACCTACACCAGCAGATGACATAGCTCCCCAAACCATCACTGATAGTGGAAACTTCACACTAGACCTCAAGCAGCTTGGATTGTGTGCCTCTTCTCTCTTCCTCCAGACTCTGGGACCTTGATTTCCAAATGAAATGCAACATTTAATTTAATCTGAAAACAACATCTTGGACCAATGAGCAACAGTCCAGTTCTTTTTTTCCTTGGCCTAGGTAAAACGCTTCTGGAGTTGTCTATTGGTCATGAGTGGCTTGGCACAAGGAATGCGACACTTGTAGCCCATGTCCTGGATATGTCTGTATGTGGTGGCTCTTGAAGCTATGACTCCAGCAGCAGTCCACTCCTTGTGAATCTGCCCCAAATTTTTGAATGTTATTTTCTTAACAATCCTTTTAAAGCTGTGGTTATCCAGGTTATTCATGCACCTTTTTCTACCACACGTTTTCCTTCCACTCAACTTTCCATTAATATGCTTGGATGCATCACTCTGTGAACAGCCAGCTTCTTTAGCCATGACCTTTTATGTCTTACCCTCCTTGTGGAGTGTGTCAATGTGTCAAGTCTGCAGTCTTCCCCATGATGTGGAGCCTACTGAAACAGACTAAGGGACATTTTTAAACACTTAGGATGCCTTTGCAGGTGTTTTTTGTTAATTTTCTAATTTACTTTTGGGTTTTCATTAGGCGTAAGACATAATCATCAACATTAACAGAAATAGACACTTGAAATAGATCACTCTGCTTGTAATGACTCTATATAATATATGAGTTTCAATTTTTGTATTGAAGAACTGAAATAAATAAAATTTTTGATGATATTCTAACTTTGTGAGAAGCACCTGTATGTCATGTGGTGTATGAATGAAACATTGGAGGATGCCTTTTCAACTGTTATGTTAACAGCAGCAATACAGTGGGTATGGAAAGTATTCAGACCGTATTAAAATTTTTCACTCTTTGTTTAATTGCATCCATTTGTTAAATTGAAAAAAGTTCATTTTTTCTCATTAATGTACACTCTGCATCCCATCTTGTCTGAAAAAATCAGAAATGTAGAAATTTTTGCAAATTTATTAAAAAAGAAATACTGAAATATCACATGGTCATAAGTATTCAGACCCTTTACTCTGACACTCATATTTAAGTCACATGCAGTCCATTTACTTGTGATCCTCCTTAAGATGGTTCTACTCCTTCATTGGAGTCCTGCTGTGTTTAATTAAACTG
Organism: Oophaga sylvatica; assembly: GCA_033576555.1. Classification (NCBI taxonomy): domain Eukaryota; kingdom Metazoa; phylum Chordata; class Amphibia; order Anura; family Dendrobatidae; genus Oophaga; species Oophaga sylvatica. The sequence continues at coordinate 8,916 of JARQOD010010322.1, read as the reverse complement.
ATAGGACTTGATTTGTAAAGGCACACACCTGTCTGTATAAGACCTCACAGCTCACAGTGCATGTCAGACTAAATGAGAATCATGAGGTCAAAGGAACTGGCCATGTAGCTCAGAGACAGAATTGTGGCAAGGTACACATCTGGCCAAGGTTACAAAAGAATTTCTGCAGTACTCAAGGTTCCTAAGAGCACAGTGGCCTCCTTAATCCTTAAATAGAAGAAGTTTGGGACCACCAGAAGTCTTCCTAGACCTGGCTGTCCAGCCAATCTGAGCAATCATGGGAGAAGAGCTTTGGTGAGAGAGGTAAAGAAGAACCCCAAGATCACTGTGGCTGAGCTCCACAGATGCAGTAGGTAGATGGGAGAAAATTCCACAAAGTCAACTATCACTGCAGCCCTCCAACAGTCGGATCTTTATGGCAGAGTGGCCCGACAGAAGCCTCTCCTCAGTGCCAGACATATGAAAGCCTGCATAGAGTTTGCTAAAAAACACATGAAGAACTCCCAGACTATGAGAAATAAGATTCTCTGGTCTGATGAGATGAAGATAGAACTTTTTGGTGATAATTTTAAGCGGTATGTGTGGAGAAAACCAGGCGCTACTCATCACTTGCCCTATACAATCCCAACAGTGAAACATGGTGCTGGCAGCATCATGCGATGGGGGTGTTTTTCAGCTGCAGGGCAGGACGACTGGTTGCAATTGAAGTAAACATGAATGCGGCCAAGTACAGAAATATCTTGGATGAAAACCTCTTCCAGAGTGCTCGGGACCTCAGACTTGGCTGAAGGTTCACCTTCCAACAAGACAATAACCCTAAGCATACAGCTACAATAACAAAGGAGTGGCTTCAGAACAAATCTGTGACCATTCTTGACTGGCCCAGCCAAAGCCCTGACCTAAACCCAATTGAGCATCTCTGGACAGACCTGAAAATGGCTGTTCACCAATGTTCACCATCCAACCTGATGGAACTAGAGAGGATCTGCAAGGAAGAATGGCAGAGGATCCCCAAATCCAGGTGTGAAAAACTTGTTGCATCATTCCCAAGAAGATTCATGGCTGTACTAGCTGAAAAGGGTGCTTCTACTCAATACTGAGCAAAGGGTCTGAAAATGTATGACCATGTGATTCTATGTGTAAGTGTGTGTGTAGCCCATTCACTATCTCCATCCATCCCTCACTCCCTCAAGATGGCTGGACAATCATTGTAAATCACCATTGTATATACACACCTGTACTTTGTATCTCCCCCACCTCATTGTAGATTGTAAGCTCTCACGAGCAGGGTCATCTTATTTTGCTTTAATTATTGTATTGTTAACGTTGTTACTTATGACTTGTGTTTTGAAACTGTTAAACTGTAAAGCGCTGCGGAATATGTTGGCGCTATATAAATAAAGATTATTATGTGATATTTCAGTTTTTCTTTTTTAATAAATTTGCAAAAATTTCTACATTTCTGTTTTTTTTCTGTAAAGATGTGTGAACGTGGCCTAATACTGAAAAAAGTTTTCCATTTTGCTGATCGGTGCAGTTCCCAGCAGTTTAACACCCACTAGCCAATATGTTGTGATAACTAGGTTTCAATGGAGAACCCTGTTAAGAATAACTTGTCTCCCCTAAAGCTCAGGAGACAGCAACAAATATGTTCATTAAAATGCACTATTATATATTATGTTATTTTTTTTCCTTTAAAGAAACCCTCCTCCTGATCACTGGGCTCTGGTTAGTGGGCTTCCAAGTTTTGTTGCAGAAAGTGGATTTGTAAGTTTGCTTAATATTATTTGGAATAGAATGCTTTAACTAGAAGTCATCCATTGTTGCTAACTTGCATCGCCTACCAAGTTACTGTTTTCTAATGTTAATATAATTACCGTATACTTTGAATATTATATGTTACATTCTTTAACTACAACTGAACCACCGATAAAGGTCCAGGCAGTGCACTCTTTAGTAAAACGTCAATGCAGATTGTACAGGAGTTAATAAACAAGGTTTATTTTCAATCAGCTCTGCTATGCAGTCAGGTGGGTGAATTTCCCCTTTAACTGGGGTTAATATGACAGCCCAGTTACAGGGGAAATCAGCAATAAATAGAATGTATTAACATGTTAAAATACCTCTAAAAAGGTCATTTAAGACTCTATTGTGGCAATAAAAGTGTGAAATGAATGAAAACATAAATAAATAAAAAAGTAAGAAAAAAAAAACAGGAAAAAAAATGCTTTTTGTAGCCCCACCCCTCTAAAAAATATGTATAATATGTAAAAATTATTGATATTATATTATATAAAGGGAATGCAATTAAAAAATGCTTTTTGCAATCCTTTGTATTTATAAAAAAGGTAAAAAAATGCGAAAAATGGACATGTAAGGGAAAAAAACTAAGATAAAAAAATAGACACCGCTAGTCCAAATTTCTGTTCAGAGCCCCTCCCCGTTAAAAAAAAATATGTCCAATATATAAAAATTACATTATTTATACGGAATGGGAAATTAAATTTAAAAAGCTTTTTTAAGTAATCCTTTGTCATCATAAAAAAAAGTAAAAAAATTTGAAAAATAGACATAAATATAAATATATAAATAGGAATATAAAAATGAGATAAAATTAAGCCCAATGTATCACAAAAATGGAAGAGGCAAAAACTATTTGAGTAACTGAATAAGAAAAATTTTCAGAGCTGTTAAAAATGCATGTAGGATTAATCTGCAGGTATAAAGGGAACATGTCACCAGAAAAAAACGCTATTAACCTGCAGATATAAGGTTAATCTCCAGGTTAATAGCATTATTAAACCACATTTAGCCAAATGCTGCAAAGGAAAAAATGAACTTTATTCCCCAAGCAGCATTCGGGTTTCTGTCATGAGGTGGTGCCAGTGCTTGTTCAGTCACCACTCTGAGAATACAGAGCGGCGGCTGTAGTCACGCTCCTGGCCCTGAATGACATTGGCTTTACATTGTGGCCAGTTGTCAGTCAGTGCCAGGGGCGTGGTTACAGCCGCAACTCTTTCCTCTCAGAGCAGTGACTGAACACGCGCCAGCACCGCCCTCCTGACTGAACCCGAACTTTGCAGAGGGGGAATAAAGTACATATTCTCCCTGCAGCGTGCAGATGCCGGGCAGGTTATTAACGCTATTAACCTGTAGACTAACCCCATATCTGCAGGTTAATAGCGTATTTTTCAGGTAGCAGGATCCCTTTTACATCCAAATAAAGGTGCCTGCTGTACTGAAAGTGCGGCACCTAGGAGAAAATAAACTTTATTTCTAACAGGAGCTGCCAGCTTTCAGTCATGCAGGAGTGCCTGGAGCAATTACAACCACTGTTCACAGCACTGAAAGTGGCAGCTGTAAGGCCCCCCCGGCCCTATCTGATAGCTGGCTATAGTGCATCAGTACAGAGCAGCAGACTCTCAGTTGTAGCAGTGCCTGAATGACACCGCCAGGCAGGACTCAAATACGGTGCAGTAGATGAGGAGGCAGGAACAAAACACCAGCTTTATTGAAAGACACAGGTTTATATGCTGGAAGATAACACTCAGGGTGGGTGCACACAGTCAGCAAACGCTGCTGGTTGGATGCTGCGTATTTGCGTATCCAACCCGCAGTGTTCAGATGTTACAGCACATCGGATGGGATTTCAAGAAATCTCATGCCCAATATGCGTCCAGTGATGCTCACAGCTTACCTGCAGAGACGGACGAGCGGCACGTCTTTCCATACCGCAGCATATGTATTTATCTGTCGGAGATGCGAGTCTCTGCAAGATACATTTCACCCATACAATGTATTGGAAGTTGTGAATAAACAAGGTTCAGTGAATATATGCGGATTCACTTGCATTCAATAGCCAGCAGCGCTTTGGACGCAGCAGACATGTGCTGCATCCAAAGTACTGCCAAAGTACTGCATATACCCTAACAATTATTGAAAAGACAATAGCAATATTAGATACAAAGAGAGACAGCTGGAGCGTGTCAAACAAGCTGTGCTACAGCTATGGCAATGCAAAGCTCAATGCAAACAGTATAAACAATTTCTACAAACTACTCTGTTATGATTTGGTAGCTGAGGAGAGCAGGCAAAAACGGCAATACACCAGAGAGGTTGGAATCTACTGGATTGCAGTACCCTGACTAACCACCACAACTAAAGGCAGCCGTGGAGCGTTCCTACGTTGGTCCTAGACGCCTCGTCACAGCCTGAGAGGTTAACTACACCTAAAGATAGAAAGAGGAAAGCTATCTGCCCCGGAGCAGATCCCAAAGAACATAGGAAGCCCCCAAACATGTAATGGCGGTTAGACAAGAGGAAATACAGACACAGACAGAAAATAGTATGAGCAAACGTTGGGGCCCAATCTACCTGGACAGAAAAGGATAGGAAGGACACTTACTGCAATCCAAAAAACCCTAAAAAATACTAACTCTACTAACTGCAAAAACACCTGAGATCACACGACCTCTACCACCTAAATTAGTTATCTGGTGTAACAAAACTAAGCCGCAGCCACTGAAAAAACTGGAAAAGGCAAATGAACAAATAACAGTGGCTCAGATAAACTGAGAGGAGCACAAGCCCCCGGAGGGGACCTGGCTGACCTTCACAGAAGTGCAGCGAACAATGCAAAAAGCAAGCACAAAAATAAAAGCAGAAAATATCTTATCTGATAGCAGAAGATGCAGGCAAGACTCAGCAAGCTTCCAAGTGAACCAGGAACCACAGTTGAGACAAGAACAATTGATCACCGGCAACCATGATGGGAGGGAACCTCCCTTATATAAGACCAGTCTGTAACTCCTGATTGCCAATCCTCATTGAATGGTTCAGTACTGTTTGTAACCACCAGAGGGAGCTTCTGCTCAGAATTCATTTCTAACACATTCACAACAGTAACCCCCCTTGAGGAGGGGTCACCGAACCCTCACTTGGGCAACCAGGTCTGTCAGGATGAGCTCTGTGATACGCACGGATCAGTCTCCTAGCATGGATGTCTGAAGCAAACACCCAATAATTGTCCTCCTGACCATAACCTCTCCACTTAACCAAATACTGGAGTTTCCGTCTAGAAAAACGAGAATCCAATATTTTCTCAACCACATACTCCAGATTGCCAAGGCCCACCTGGCCTGTCTAGGATTAAGTCGCTTGGCTGATTCCAGATAAACCAGATTCTTATGGTCCGTGAGGACCACCACCTGATGTTTGGCTCCCTCCAGCCAATGTCTCCACTCTTCAAAAGCCCACTTCATGGCCAATAACTCCCGATTACCCACGTCATAATTACGTTCAGTTGGAGAAAATTTTCGAGAGAAAAAGGCACAAGGGTTACTTTTAGAGGTCTCTGGATCTCTTTGGGACAAAACGGCACCTGCCCCAATTTCAGAGGCATCAACCTCCACCTGAAATGGCAGAGAAACATCAGGCTGCCGTAGAACAGGAGCAGAAGTGAATCTCTGCTTAAGTTCCTGAAACGCAGAGACTGCCTCAGGAGGCCAATTCACCACATCAGAACCCTTTTTGGTCAGATCAGTCAATGGTTTAACAATAACAGAGAAATTACCAATAAATTTACGATAAAAATTGGCAAAACCCAAGAATCTCTGAAGAGCCTTTAATGAAGTAGGTTGGACCCAATCACAGATGGCCTGAACCTTGACCGGGTCCATTTCAATAACAGATGGGGACAAAATGAATCCCAGAAATGAGATCCTCTGTATGCCAAAAAGACACTTTGATCCCTTCACATACAGAGCATTCTCTCTCAAAATCTGGAAAACAGTCCGAACATGTTTCACATGAGAGTCCCAGTCATTGGAAAAAATCAAGATATCATCCAAATAAACAATCAGAAATTTATCCACAAAATCCCTGAAAATGTCATTCATGAAGGACTGGAAGACGGAAGGAGCATTAGTGAGCCCAAAGGGCATCACTAGGTACTCAAAATGCCCTTCTGGGGTATTAAACGCCGTCTTCCATTCATCCTCGTGCTTAATGCGAATAAGGTTATACGCCCCCCTGAGGTCAAGCTTGGTAAACCAAGTAGCACTTTTCACCCTGGAAAATAGGTCAGAAATCAAGGGTAACGGATATTGATATTTCACAGTGATATTGTTCAAGAGACGATAATCAATACACGGCCTTAATGAACCATCCTTTTTGGCCACAAAGAAAAAACCGGCACCCAATGGTGAAGAGGATGGTCTGATATGACCCTTCTCCAATGACTCCTTGATATAAGACCGCATAGCGTCATGTTCAGGTACAGACAAGTTAAAAAGGCGACCTTTAGGGAATTTACTACCAGGCACTAATTCAATAGCACAGTCATAGCTCCTATGGGGGGCAAGGATGCAGATTTACTTTCGCTAAACACATCAGAAAAATCAGTCAAAAAGTCAGGAACATCCTGAGCCTGGGGAGAGGCAGAAAAAACAGGAGTGTTGGCATTAACACATTGGCAGCCCCAACTGGTTACAGACACAGATTTCCAATCCAAAACAGGATTATGAGACTGTAACCAAGGGAAACCCAGTACAATAATGTCATGCAGATTATACAGCACCAAAAATTTGCAACTCTCCTGATGATCAGGTTCAACCCTCATTATCACCTGAGTAGAGAACTGGGTTTATTCTCAGCCAAAGGGGTAGAATCAATCCCCAGTAGGGAAATAGACTTCCGTAGGGGTATCAAGGGAAACCCACAACATTTAGCAAAATCAAAATCCATCAGGTTAATAGCTGCTCCCGAATCAACAAAAGCCTGAGCAGAAAATGTGGACAGGGAGCAAATCAGGGTAACAGTCAACAGAAATTTAGTCTGAACACTACCCAAGACAACTGAGCGTGCAAAACGTCTTCCCCGCTTAGGGCAGACTGAAATAGCATGAGAGGCGTCACCACAGTAGAAACATAACCCATTGCGTTTCGAAATTCATGACACTGCATGGGTTCAGAAGCTGGTTCACAAGCAACACTATTCCACGCATACCTCTACGCTCACGCAAACGTCTGTCAATTTGAATCGCTAATGACATAGAATCATTGAGACCAGAGGGAGCAGGGAATCCCACCATAACATCTGTGAGACAGTGAGAGTATGTGTGTTGAATGGGGTGTACATTTCACCTAGATACTTTGCTGACTGGTATAAGGGAAATGTATGGCTTTGTAAACCTAGTGGTAGAGAAAGGTCACTACACCTTACATTCAGTACACACTTGCAGCTCAGGCCTGAAACCATTCAGCTGTTAATTAGGAGACCAGAAGTAGGTGTCTGCGAACACAGTCAGATAGCTCGCTTAGTCTGGACAAGGAGTCCAGGCACAAGAAGGAGTCTCCAGGAGTATGAGCTGTCTCAGTCTGGGTGCTCGATGTACCCCGGACACAGGAGTAGTCTCTGTGAGAATCCATGCGGATAGCTGCTGAATAGGAGGGGAGCTCTCTCAAGTCTGGACGTTGAAGGTGCCTTCAGACAGAAGGAGGAGACTCTGTGAAACTCCATGCTGGTAAATGCTGAACATATGTGTTGTTTTGGCCCAGGCTGTTAGAGTCTGGTCCCAGATAGATAGGGAAATCTATCTAAGTGTAGTAAGTGGCTGGACAAGCCCAGGTCTTATGTTTATGATTTGGTTTTGATTATGTTCTGTTTGCTGTAGACTTTAATAAAACTGGTTGCGGCCAGTTTTTACCAGAACTGCTGTCTGTGAATGAACTATTTCCGTGCCACTCCGTCTACCCGGACGGCGATCCCAGAGCTATATCCCCTGAAAAGCTTACAATTTGTGGAGAATGCTGGCAGCACAGTGGCGAGAGACAGCAATAAAGGTGAAGTCTGTTGAAGCAGCAGCAGAGAAAAAAAAAAAAAAGTGTGTCAGAGAAAAAAAAAAAAGTGTCTGCACAGCAAAGCTGAACTTGTTGTGGAAAAGACTGTGGAGTGTGCAGCAGCAAAGGAAAAAGTCTGTTGGAGCAGTCTTAAAGAGACAGTAGCCCTAATAGACTTTGCAAAGAAAAAAAAAAAAGTGTCTGCACAGCAAAGCTGAATTTTCTGTGGAAAAGACTGTGGAGTGTGTATGTCTTGAGTGAAGACTGCCGTTGTTGAGACAGAGAAGTCTGACAGCATGGATGACAGCATGGAGGCGCTGTTTGAACAAATGGCGCAAGTTAATGTGCAACATAAAACTGCCGTGGTTGAGACAGATAAGTCCGGCAGTATGGAGGAGCTCGTTGAGTACCTGGTCCAGGCCCAGCGGAGCATGCAGCAGAGCATGGAGCGGCAGCGCCTGCAGCACCAGCAGCGCATGCAGCAGGCCCAGCAGCAATTCCTGAAGCAGCAGCAAGAGAATAACCGGTTGTTTTTTGAGCAGGTTGCAGCACTACAAAAGACTTGCAGCGCATCGTCCCAAAGTAATGTTGCAAAGTCACCTGCATTGTCCGCTGTAAAGAAGGCGGTAAGACGGTCCCTGAAAAAGATGACACCTCGTGATGATGTGGAGGTATATCTCACTAGGTTTGAGGGACTGGCAGAGAAGGAGAATCTGCCCCTATCTGAATGGGCCATGATGGTCGCACCCTATCTGATTGGAGAACCCCAAAAGGCCTATGCTGACCTGAGCGAGCAGGACAGCCAAGACTATGCCAAGCTGAAAGCGGAGATTCTTACCCGGGTGGGTGTTACGGTGACAGCCCGTGCCAGGGAGTTCATGACTGGAGATGCAGTTGGGAGTCTGCAGTCAGCAAACCTGATTATGGAGTTGAAAAGGTGATAGTGGACCGCTACACCCAAGCACGTCCTCCTGAGGTACAGCGAGAGGTCGGACAAGGAGACCACCAGGACGCCAATCGTCTGGTCAGCCTGATGGAGAGGGCCTTCGCCACAAGGACTGCCTCCGTGCCAGCCGTC
>JARQOD010010321.1:0-27824 GCA_033576555.1 Oophaga sylvatica | reverse complement strand
GAGGGGACCCCTATTTTTGTTAATCAGCCAAGATATGCAGACTGCTGTGGCCTGGTATTATCAGGCTGGCAAGGTCCATGGATTCTTGGCTCCTTAACAGCCTGAAAATCCAGCCTCAGCGGTCTGCTTCATCTGGCTGGTTAACAAAAATAGGGGGGACCCCCACGCCAATTTTTTTGAGGGGACCCCTATTTTTGTTAATCAGCCAAGATATGCAGACTGCTGTGGCCTGGTATTATCAGGCTGGCAAGGTCCATGGATCTTGGCTCCTTAACAGCCTGAAAATCCAGGCCTCAGCGGTCTGCTTCATCTGGCTGGTTAACAAAAATAGGGGGGACCCAACGCCAATTTTTTTCGAGGGGATCCCCTATTTTGTTAATCAGCCAAGATATGCAGACTGCTGTGGCCTGGTATTATCAGGCTGGCAAGGTCCATGATCTGGCTCCTTAACAGCCTGAAAATCCAGGCCAGCGGTCGCTTATCTGGCTGTTAACAAAAAATAGGGGGGACCCCACGCCATTTTTTTTTTCGATGGGAACCCCTATTTTTGTTAATCAGTTCCTCTGACGTCACTGATTGTGTCCCTGGCTGCCTGAAGTGAAAGTGGAAAGCAATCAATTAAAGCTTTCCACTTAAGGGCCCGTCTCACATAGCGATATCGCTACCGAGATCGCTGCTGAGTCACTAGTTTGTGACGCAGCAGCGAGCTCACCAGCGATATCGCTGTGTGTGACATTCAGCACGATCGCCCCCCTGCCGGGTATCGCTGATCGTCGCTGAAATGTCAGGACCTTTGATCGCTGGTTTCCCGCCTGTCACACGGCGATGCGTGCCTGTCAGAGGGAAACCAGCGATCAAAAAAGGTCCTGACATTTCTGCGACGATCAGCGATACCCGGCAGGGGGGGCTGATCGTCGCTGTGAATGTCCACACAGCGATATCTGGTGAGCTCGCTGCTGCGTCACAAAACTAGTGACTCAGCCACGATCTCGGTAGCGATATCGCTATGTGAGACGGGCCCTTAAGGCGATGTTACCCGCAGTGTCGCTGTCCCAGATCGCTGCCTGAGCTGCCTGTTTGGCAGCTCAGCAGCGATCATGTAGCGATACACCAGCGATCCCTGACAGTGCATATCGTTGTCGGGATCGCTGGTGTATCGTTATGTGACACCCAGCCTTTACTCTCCTGTCAGGCAGGAGAGGAACTCATTCATTTGGGGTTTACTGTGAGGCTGCAGCATTGCTGCGGTCCCTGCAGTAAACATAACCCTTTCTGAAGGATTACACCGTGGGACCTGACTGTGCATGGGATAGGTAAGAATAATTTTGCTTTTTTATTTTATTTTTATTACAGGAAATGGTTTTTGCAGTAAAATAAAAGATGGTCAAAAACATGTGTCTTTATTTATTAAAATGATTTTTAATTAAAGTGTGTGTGTTTTATTTTTATTTCATGCAATAGGATTAATAATTGATAGTTGTCTATTGACAGCTCTCAATTATTACTGGCTTAAGGTCACCTTTCAATAGCAAGGTGGCTTTAACCCCATATTAACCCATTCGCCACCGTACAGGGCAATGGGAATATGACGGGCAAAGTGCCAGAAAGGGTGAATCTAATTATAGATTTGTCTTTCCTGGGGTGTCTGGGGGCAGATGTAGTAGCCGGGGGGGGCAAAAATAATGGTCCCTCTCTGGGCTATTATTATCTGCCCCCACTCACTGCTTTGTCTGTCTGGTTGCGAAAATAGGGCGGGAGCCCACGCTTTTTTTTCAGCAATTTTACACCTCATATATTATATACATGTCATTGAATTTGTGACACAAATATATATATATTTATATTTGTAGTTCATAAAACTTCTACATAGTATAATAGCCGCTAATTCAATTGCCGGCTTTTGTGAAAATGCAGAACCCACTAGGGAGATGGGTGTGCACTACAGGTCATAAATTGATGGAGGTGCTGGTGAATGTGGACCTGTACGGACCAGCTACTATCAAAGTATTAAATTCACCGCACCACATATAGATTTTAATTTGCAAAAATGATAGTTTATTGGTTCCACAATGCTAGGTGAAGTGCCGTGTAAAAATAACAAAGATACCCACATTCATGATACCCGACGTTTCGACTCTACTATCTTAATCATGGGGTACTAGAAGAAATGAAAAGATAACAGGGTAAGTATTTACAACAAAACAACACAGGTATATGTACAATAAAAAAACAACACAATATACAATATATACAATATATACATAGATAGGTAAATCGAAGTATAGGAGAATATACCAGAGATATGTTATATAGAAAGGGTCTGTCATAATAATCTAGATGTATAGAGTAAAAATGTTACTAGTAGTCAAAATAAATCTCTCCTACTCTGCAAGAGCACACAAAAGGAAAAAAGGGAGATACCTGAATGATGGGTAATGAGAAAATATGAGCATTGTCACAGTAATGCAATTGAGATAGTAATGATTATGCAGCTCTGAAAAAGATGGGACACATGAATGAAGTATATAGCAGCCTTTCCCAATGATATTGGGTTGAGGACAGGGCGCATGTTTAATTACCTGTATCATCAGGTTTGTCTAGGCCTGATCGGAGGCTAGTTAGATGAGGAAATAAAACAAGCATTAGTTCCCCATAAAGAAAAGGAAGCAGCTATATAAGATGGTTGCTCTGGAGTAGTATAAACGCTGGATGTGGTTACCTGTATGCAGACAACTATCTGGATGGCGGCGCTCCGCGCCCTGCCACGGCTGCTTAATGCGGCTGTGAGTGAAGTGGGGAACAGCCTGATTTATATTGAGGCAGCGTGTACCCGCCGGGCCGGAAGTACGTGGTCCCGGACCGGAAGTGACGTCTGCGGTAATGTCGGTGTCACTGCGCATGCGCAGTGATGTCAGGTATCGCCATATTTGATTATGGAAAGGGAACAGAGGGTGTCCACATGAGGAATGAGGGTTTTTTAATGGACAGGGGGATGAATACAAGGGAGTAGAATAATTGGCTGGGAAATAAGAATGAAGATAAAGAGAAAAGGAGGCAGAGAGAAGGTGAAGGAGGGAGGAAAGGAAAAAAAAAAAAAAAAAAAAAAAAGGAAAAAAGGAGAAAGAAGGGAAAGTAGATAAAGGGAAGATGATTAAGAATGGCATGGAAAGTAGAAGGGATAAGAATGGGACATAATGAAAATAGAGAAAATAAGAGAACAAAATGAAAATAAGAGATAAAAATAAAATAAAAAATAAAAAATAAAAAATAAATAAAAAATGGTAATGATGATAATAAAAGAAGGAGGGGGAAAAAAGGGGGGGAAAAAAATTTTTAATGTGAAAATATATGGGAAAAAAGCTGAATAAAAATAAAAATAAGAAAAAGTAAAAAAAATGAAGGAAGAAAAATGCTAGCTAGAAAAATAAGAATGATAAATAGGAAATAAAGAATGAAAAATAAAAAATAAAAAATAAAAATGAAAAATAAAAAGTAAAAATAAAAATAAAAAATAAAAAATAAAAATAAAAATCTTACCAGGATGGAATGTTATTCAGCGAGTCTAAGAAAAAATGAAATGAAAGAACGGTTAGAGCATTATTAGAGCAGCCAATTAATCTCCCTATTGAGGCCACGAGGGGATAATGTATCCAATCTGTGAATCCAAAATGTCTCCCTAAGTTTTAGTCGTCTAATGTAGTCACCACCTCTTCTGGGTCTCAGTACTTGTTCAACTACCTGAAATTTCAGTTGAGCTACAGAATGTTTAAACTGAGTAAAATGTTCAGTAGGGGTAGCCAGGTTTTATTAGTCCTAATAGTCGATTTATGACTCGCTATTCTGTCACGTACATGCTGGGTGGTCTCGCCCACGTACAGAGGCCACATGGACATTTGATCACATATATCACATTATTGGGACTCACAAGTGAAAAACCTTGATAGGAAAGGATTTTCCTGTTCGTGGGTGAGTGATGTTATCTGACTTAATAACATTGGAGCATGAGGCACAACCCAAGCATGGAAAAGTCCCATGTCGACGTGGTGCAAAGGAGCCTTGTGAAGATCTAGGTTGTGTTCTCCCAATGTCAGCATGTACCAACTTGTCTCTTAGATTAGCTGCCCTCCTACTACACATCAAGGCGGAGGACGTAAAAGCCTCGATAGAGGGGTATGCCCGTGTCAAGAGTTGGCCAGTGTTTACAATGCTTGTATGCACTTTGGACATCAGGGGATGATATGTATGGACGAACGGGACCCTCTCTTTTTTGATGGTTGGTGGAGGTGGGGCAGGTGGTACAGAGCACGAGTTACTTCACTCTCAATAAGTCTGATCGGATAATTACGCTCTCTAAATTTATGTGATGTCTCATCAAGACGTGTTCTCAATAAGTGGAATCAGAGACGATTCTGGAGATGCGTGTGAACTGGGATCTTGGAAGACTATCTTTAGTGGACTTAGGATGGCTACTAGAGTAATGTAGAAGGCTATTACAGTCTGTAGATTTAACATATAAATCAGTGGAGAGATTACCGACCGAGTCTTTCAACACCTGAGTGTCTAAGAAAGAGATGTTATTGAGGTGTAGTGAATGGTGAACTGAAGATCTGGATCAATGGTTGAGGTAACTATGGAAGGAAAGTAGTGATTCCGGGGAACTATCCCATATGAAGAAAATGTCATCAATATAGCGATGATAGCATTTGACGTGTTTCTTGTACATATCCGAGGGATAAACCCATTTTTGTTCAAAACTATGCATGAATGCATTAGCATAGCGGGGTGTGCTACGTTACTTCCCATCGCGGTACCCCTTAGCTGTACGTAAAACGTTTCTCCGAAAAGAAAAAAATTTTCAAACAGAATCAATGTAGGGAGTTCAAGACAGAATTCAATGGAATCCTGTGTCAGGTTCGACGTCTCCAGAAGTGACCTGGTAGCCTCAATGCCTTTGATATGGGCAATGGATGTATAAAGGCTATTGACGTCTAATGTCACCAAGAGACTGTCAGGTGAGGTAGTTTTGAAATTTTTGATCACCATGAGAAAAATGGCTTGTATCCAGTAGAATGATTCTGTATTTTTGACGAGTGGTGTCAGGATCTTCTCAAGGTAGACCGAGAGAGGTGACAGTATTGAATCGGTAGATGCACAATCGGTCTACCGGAGGGGATTGTTGAGGGATTTATGAATCTTGGGGAGGATATAAAAGACCGGAGTTATTGGGTGGGAATTGGTGAGAAACTTCACTGTCTTCTGGTCAATTATGCCCCTATCTAGAGAAGTCTTGAGTAGAGTTTGAATTTTGGAATTAATGGTAGAGGTGGGGTCTCTCGGAATGACCTTATAAGTATGAGTATCAGAGAGTTGTCGTCTGATCTCACTGGTGTACGAGGAATGGTCCATAAAAACCCGTAGCACCCCTTTGTCGGCCGGTTTAATGACAATGGAATTGTTACTCTGTATGCCTTAAGTGCCTGAGACTCAATGGATGTTAGATTACTATGTGCTGGGAAAAACTGAGTTTTTGATCATGTATTAATGTCTTCACATCCCGATGCACAAAAGAAACAAACGTCTCGATTGCATGAAATGATTGGGGTGGGTTGAAGGAACTAAGATTCCTGAGACCAACTTGTCGATGGAAATCTCAGTACCAGAGACATCCCAGAAGGGTTACTCTAGATGCTGAGGTATCCATTTGTGTCCCGAAGTAGGTTTTGAGTCTGATATTCCGGAAAAATCGCTGTAGGTCCTTCTCGAGCTGGAACGAGTCCCAATATGGGGTAGGACAAAATGAGAGCCCCTTTTGAGTAACGATAGTTCAGCAGGGGAGAGGGTATATCTGGAGATGTTGATCACCGTATTTGTCTCAGTCTTACCTGGGACCTGGTAGCCATTCTTTCTCCTCCTGGGATCTTCTTGCCTTTCGTTGCGTGGAGGCCTCCCCTGCGTCCTCTCCCTAAAAAAGGCATCCTTGTAGAGCCTGTTGATGAATCGCTTTCGGTGGATGATCCAAACCTGCGATGGTAGGGGCGGCGCCATGTATTCGAGCCGAAGGAGTCGTTCCATCGGTATACTTTGTTGTTGTTATAGTCGTCGGTATCCCTCTGGAACTTTTGGCGTTTACGTTCTTCCAAAAATTTCCGTTGGTCAGCGATGATTTTTTCCGTTTTGTCCTTCAGGTTAGACCAATCAGATGATGTAAGAGTAGAAGTAAGTTGAGTTTCAATTGCTCGTATCTTTTCTTTGGTATCCGCGATGCCCTTCTGTAAGTATTCAATCGTGAGAATTATTAAGTCAAGTGAACACTTGTTCAGAATTTGTCTAAATCTAGTGCAAAAAATCTTCGTTTTCTCTAAAGAGGGTGGGACGGAGACTACATCTGAGACCCCTAGGTATCTTCCCCCGCTTATGGTACTCAGCTAGTGTAATGCTGTGTAAATCAAAGGACAATAATTTCCGCCTCTCCTTCTCGTAATCCCGTGTTTTTAGCTCTTGTGTGGGAGTAGTGAGAAAGTCGTTAGCGTTGGAGACAGTGATAGGATATCCAAAAATAGAGTTGCGTCGTAGGCAAATGTATCGAGGTTCGACATCTGGTGGACCGGTGCAGAACACCACAACAAGGTAGAAATCACTAGGGAGGATGGGTGTGCACTACAGGTCATAAATTGATGGAGGTGCTGGTGAATGTGGACCTGTACGGACCAGCTACTATCAAAGTATTAAATTCACCGCACACACTATAGATTTTAATTTGCAAAATGATAGTTTATTGTGTTCCACAATGCTAGGTGAAGTGCCGTGTAAAAATAACAAAGATACCCCACATTCATGTATACCCGACGTTTCGACTCTACATGAGTCTTAAATCATGGGGTACTAGAAGAAATGAAAAAGATAACAGGGTAAGTATTTACAACAAAACAACACAGGTATATGTACAATAAAATACAACACAATATACAATATATACAATATATACATAGATAGGTAAATCCCTTTATTACTTTCCCT
Organism: Oophaga sylvatica; assembly: GCA_033576555.1. NCBI lineage: Eukaryota > Metazoa > Chordata > Amphibia > Anura > Dendrobatidae > Oophaga > Oophaga sylvatica. The sequence continues at coordinate 20,807 of JARQOD010010321.1, read as the reverse complement.
TCTTTCTCCTTTTTTCCTTTTTTTTTTTTTTTTTTTTTTCCTTTCCTCCCTCCTTCACCTTCTCTCTGCCTCCTTTTCTCTTTATCTTCATTCTTATTTCCCAGCCAATTATTCTACTCCCTTGTATTCATCCCCCTGTCCATTAACAACATCATTCCTCATGTGGACACCCTCTGTTCCCTTTCCATAATCAAATATGGCGATACCTGACATCACTGCGCATGCGCAGTGACACCGACATTACCGCAGACGTCACTTCCGGTCCGGGACCACGTACTTCCGGCCCGGCGGTACACGCTGCCTCAATATAAATCAGGCTGTTCCCCACTTCACTCACAGCCGCATTAAGCAGCCGTGGCAGGGCGGGGAGCGCCGCCATCCAGATAGTTGTCTGCATACAGGTAACCACATCCACGTTTATACTACTCCAGAGCAACCATCTCTATATAGCTGCTTCCTTTTCTTTATGGGGAACTAATGCTTGTTCTTATTTCCTCATCTAACTAGCCTCCGATCAGGCCTAGACAAACCTGATGATACAGGTAATTAAACATGGCGCCTGTCCTCAAACCCCAAAATCATTGGAAAGGCTGCTATATACTTCATTCATGTGTCCCATCTTTTCAGAGCTGCATAATCATTACTATCTCAATTGCATTACTGTGACAAGTGCTCATATTTCTCATTACCCATCATTCAGGTATCTCCTTTTTTTCCTTTTGTGTGCTCTTGCAGAGTAGGAGAGATTTATTTTGACTACTAGTAACATTTTTACTCTATACATCTAGATTATTATGACAGACCCTTTCTATATAACATATCTCTGGTATATTCTCCTATACTTCGATTTACCTATCTATGTATATATTGTATATATTGTATATTGTGTTGTATTTTATTGTACATATACCTGTGTTGTTTTGTTGTAAATACTTACCCTGTTATCTTTTTCATTTCTTCTAGTACCCCATGATTAAGACTCATGTAGAGTCGAAACGTCGGGTATACATGAATGTGGGGTATCTTTGTTATTTTTACACGGCACTTCACCTAGCATTGTGGAACACAATAAACTATCATTTTTGCAAAATTAAAATCTATAGTGTGTGCGGTGAATTTAATACTTTGAAAATGCAGAACCCGACATGAAATGACACTTGGTGTACATAGGGTTAACCATGTCTTTTCATGTCCTTTGCTATCTAATTTGCACAAACAATTAAATCAGACTATGTGTGCAAAATTTCACACCTCTAGGGGTTAATTAAAGGTGTAAATTCGTAGCAAAAAAGTCCGTTTTTTTTACAACGAATTTACACCTTTAATTAACCCCTACAGGTGTGAAATTTTGCACACATATTCTGATTTAATTGTTTGTGCAAATTAGATAGCAAAGGACATGAAAGAAATGTTTAACCCTATGTACACCAAGTGTCATTTCATGTCGGGTGCTTCTGTCTTTTCACTGAAGCCGGCTTTACCCGGCAATTGAATCAAAGGATATTTTACTATGTAGAAGTGTATAAACTATACATATATGTATATATATATGTCACAATGACATGTATATATATATATATGTATTCTATGTGTGTATATTTAGTGTTTACAAGGAAAGAATGGGGTTTTTTTAGTTGCGATATTTTGTTCCCATAGACTTACATGGGACTTCCGGTATCGGTATCGGGTATCGCCGATATTTTAGTGATATCGGCGATACCATTCCGATTCCGATACTTTAGCATATCGGAAAGTATCGCTCAACTCTACTCCCAGTACAACAAAAAAAAGGTGAACAACCAGCAAAGCGGATGTATGATTGTTAAGAGCAAACTCAGCAAGTGGCAGAAACTCAGACCACCCCTCTTGATTATCAGTCACAAAACAACGCAAGAACTGCTCAACATCCTGGTTTTTCCTTTCTGTCTGGCCATTAGACTCAGGATGATATCCGGATGAAAACGACAAATGAACTCCCAACCTGTCACAAAAGGCGCGCCAAAAACGAGCCACAAACTGAGATCCCCTATCAGAAACAATGTCAGTAGGAACACCATGTAGTCTAACTATTTCCTTGACAAAGGCCTTAGCGAGAGTCTTAGCGCAGGGCAGTTTGATGAAAGGAACCAAGTGACACATCTTGCTAAAACGGTCCACGACCACCCAGATGACAGTGAAACCCTCAGAGGGGGGAAGGTCAGTAATAAAGTCCATAGCCAAATGTGTCCAAGGTGCACTAGGGACCTCCAAAGGGCAAAGCAACCCCGCAGCAGGAGAATGAGAAGACTTAGATCTAGCACACACAGTGCATTGGCGCACCCACTTAATGACTTCCTTCTGCCATCCTGGCCACCAAAAACTGCGACCCACAAGTCTCTTGGTCTCAGAGATTCCAGGATGACCTGCCAACCGAGAGTCATGACATTCATCAAACAAATCTCTCCTCAGGGTACCAGGCACAAACAACCTCCCATGCGGCGTGTTAGATGGGGCATTCTCCTGTGCTTTAAGAATCTCATCTTCCAACACGGAGTCCAAAACAGCAATAACAACCCCCTCTTGCAAGATGTTTTCCTCCTCCTCCTCAGTACCCACCATAGGAGAAAAGCTGCGAGACAAAGCATCAGCTTTAACATTTTTAGTACCTGGGATGTAAGTAACGGTAAAATTAAACTGTGAGAAAAACAGTGCCCACCTAGCCTGACGGGCATTCAAGCGTTTGGCAGCATCAAGGTAGATCAGATTTTTATGATCGGTGAAGACTTGAATGGGAAATTCCGCTCCCTCCAAAAAATGACGCCAGTGTTCAAATGCGAGTTTAATTGCCAACAATTCCCGATTACCGATATCATAATTTAGTTCAGACTCAGAAAATTTCTTTGAAAAAAAAGCACAGGGATGTACTCCATCCGTCTTTGCCTGAGACAACACCGCGCCAACCCCCACAGAAGAAGCATCAACCTCAACCAAAAATGGTTTAGTCACATCAGGCTGCGTAAGGATGGGAGCAGAGCTGAACCTCTCCTTTAGCAACACAAAAGCCTCAATGGCCTCAGTAGTCCACTGAACCGCATCAGCACCTTTCCTGGTGAGATCGGTCAGAGGTTTGGCAATCACAGAAAATTTTTTTATGAATTTTCTATAATAATTGGCGAACCCCAAAAACCTCTGTATTGATTTCACACCAATAGGTCTAGGCCAATCCTGCACAGCTTGCACTTTCACTGGGTCCATCTCAAAACCTTCACTGGAGACAATGTAGCCCAAAAAACTAAGTCTCTGTACAGCGAACTCACATTTTTCTAGTTTGGCAAAAAGTGAATTATCACTCAGTAACTGTAATACTTCACGCACACTCCCCAATGAGACTCCAAATCCGGTGAATAAATCAAAATGTCATCCAAATACACAACCACACTTCTGCCGATCAAAGGTCTAAGGATGTAATGTATGTGGTACAGTTCATATAGCGTCTTGTGCTTGGGTGCGATGAAAATACATGAGACACAGGTTTGATATAGAAAGTCTTGTATTACTTCATACAAGTTGGCAAAAATAGTCACACAGTTTGCAGACACAGAAGCAGGAGACACAGCAGGCCAGAGTAATCTAAGCTCAGCAATCACTCTCCACAACAGGTTCAGGATCTTCTTCTCTGTTACCGTAAGTCCATGCAAACGTGGGTCTTTCAAAGAGCAGGGTTCAGAGTCCACAAGTGCTTCAGAGTTCCTCAGTAGGAATAGCTGGAGTACAAGGTCCAAGGCTTTAGGAGTCAGGTCACAGGTTCACTGCAGGCTAGATTCTGAAGCACTGATTGCTCAGCTGTGGCTGCTTAAGAAGCAAAAGGAGAGAATCAGGGCGGGAACATGCAAGCTGGAAACTCCATTTTGACTGAGGGCAAGATAGCTGCAGCAAGACAGAAAGTAAAATGGCTGACGAACAAACTGAGTTTCAGGAACATGTACACAGAACCTTACATTACTCCCCCCTTAGGGACAACCTCCGGATGACCTCAGGCCAGGCTTGTGTGGGTACCTCTGATGAAACTGACGGAGCAAGCGAGGAGCATTAACGTTATTGACTGGTTCCCATGAGTTGTCCTCCACTGGGTAGCCCTGCCATTTAATCAGATATTGTAACTGATTTCTATACAACCTGGAATCTAAAATCCTTTCCACCACAAATTCTTCCTGACCATCGACTAGCACTGGGTCAGGGCAAGGAGAAGAACGTCCAGGAAACGTATTGGGTGTCGCAGCCTTTAGTAGGGATACATGAAAGACAGGGTGAATTCTCATAGTTCTGGGCAGTTGAAGACGACAAGCAACGGCACTTATAATTTTACTGATTTTATAGGGTCCAATGTACTTATGTCCCAACTTAGACGATGGAATCCTTAACTTAAGATTTCTGGTTGACAGCCAGACCAAGTCTCCTACCTTGAAAGCTGGTGCAGGTTTACGAAATTTATCTGCTGCTTTCTTGTACCTTTCCTGAGCCGATTCCAGATTCTCCTTTAGAAGATCCATATTCTTCTGTAAAGACGTGATTCTTTCAGCCACTGCTGGTAAAGGCGTTTCTATGGGAAATCGTGGTAGAATGTTAGGATGATAACCTAGATTAGAGTAAAAAGGAGACTGCTTAGTGGAGGCACTCTGAGAGTTGTTATACGAGAACTCAGCTAATGGAAGTAGATCCACCCAATCATCCTGTAGGTGGCAGATAAAGCAGCGGAGATACTGCTCCAGGGTTTGATTGGTTCGTTCGGTCTGTCCATTAGTCTGAGGATGAAAAGCAGAAGAAAGGTTTACTTTAATGTCCAATGCTGCACAGAAATTTTGCCAAAACCTAGAAGTGAATTGCACCCCTCAATCCGAAATAACCTCATCCGGTACTCCATGTAAGCGAAACACATCTTTAATCATCAAATCTGATGTCTGTTTTGCAGTGGGTAAGCCGACACAAGGGATAAAATGAGCTGCCTTTGTTAGACGGTCAACCACCACTAGAATGGTGTTCTTCCCTTGAGAGGTTGGTAACTCCACAATGAAGTCCATAGAAATGGATCCCCACGGGCGGGACGGGGTGGGAAGAGGCTGTAACAGACCAGTTGGTGAGGAGCGAGGTGTTTTGCATCTTGCACAGACTTCACATGAAGTGACATAGTTTAAAACATCCTTCCTGCAAGTGGGCCACCAAAAGAAACGAGAGAGAAATTCCTGTGTCTTTAGAATTCCTCTATGCCCAGCTATCTTGGAATCGTGAATGAGTTGCAATACTCTCAATCTGACTGTTTCAGGAATATACAGGCGTTGTCCCTGAATCCACACACCATTCTTAAAGACAAGACTTACGTCCCTTGGGGGTTGTGCCAAAAAGGAATCCGCATGGTATGCTTCCTTGATGTCCTTAAGTAGGTCTTGATTATGAATTACTCCTAGGAATCTAGAGTCAGGAAGAATAGTCTTAGGAGGAGTAATTGGACGTGTCTCTGCTGAGTAAATCCTAGAGAGTGCATCAGCCTTTCCATTGCGCGATCCTGGTCTATAAGAAATGATAAAATTAAATTGGTTTAAGAAAAGATTCCAGCGAGCCTGGCGAGGAGTCAGGCACTTAGCCGACCTGATAAACTCAAGGTTACGATGGTCTGTCAGGACGACTATTTGCTGTGCAGCTCCCTGAAGAAGGTGTCTCCATTCTTTGAAGGCGGCAATAATGGCCAACAACTCTCTATTGCCCACATCGTAGTTCCTCTCAGCCGAAGACAACTGCTGGGAAAAGAAGGCACAGGGATGCAAGACATTCTTCTCACCTGTTCTCTGAGAGAGTATAGCTCCAACGGCACAGTCTGAAGCATCCACCTCTATTATGAAGGCAAGCTCGGGGTTGGGATGTACTAGGATAGGTGCAGTGGTAAATTTATCTTTTAGACAGGAAAATGCTTCCTGGGCTTGGGGAGTCCAGGAGAACCTAGACTCTTTCCGGGTAAGTTGGGTGATAGGTGACACTACCTCAGAGAAATTTCTAATGAAACGTCTATAGAAGTTGGCAAACCCGATGAAGCGCTGTACCTCCTTCACATTTCTAGGACTTGGCCAATCCTTGATGGCTTGGGTTTTGCTTCCATCCATACTAATTCCTTGTGTAGACAGTACATACCCCAGAAATTGAATTTCGGTCCTATGGAATTCACACTTTTCAAGTTTGATGTAAAGATGATTTTGTCTTAGACGTTCCAAGACCATTCTCACATGTCCATGATGTTCCTCTGTGGAGTTAGAAAAAATTAGAATATCATCCAAATAAATTACCACGAATGTATCTAGGAGATCCCTGAAGATGTCATTCACCAAGTGTTGGAAAGTGGCTGGGGCGGTACTCAGACCAAAAGGCATAACTAGATATTCAAAGTGTCCATAGCGTGACCTGAATGCAGTCTTCCATTCATCCCCAGGTCTAATACGGACTAAGTTATAGGCCCCAGAAGATCTAGTTTAGAAAAAATTTTGGCATGTCGCACTCTCTCCAATAACTCAGGGATTAAAGGCAATGGATAACGGTTTCTAATAGTAACCTTATTGAGTTCCCTATAGTCTACGCATGGTCTCAGAGATCCATCTTTCTTCTTTACAAAGAAGATGGGTGCACCTGCAGGAGATGAAGAGGGGCGTATGAAGCCCTTGGCTAGATTTTCGTCTATATAATCCTTTAAAGCCTTTAGCTCGGGCCCCGCCAGGGGGTAGATCTTACCAAAAGGTATCTCCGCTCCAGGCAATAATTCAATTGGACAATCATATGGACGGTGAGGAGGAAGCTGGTCAGCGTTCTTCTTGTCACATAAATCCACATAGTCCTGGTATACAGCTGGTAGTTCAGGGACTGACATGGTTCCTTTAGGAACAGAGCAAGCTGAAACTTTTGGACTCATCTGTTTCTCTGGAAAGTGTAATTCCTTGGTCTCCCATTAATGGTAGGATTCTGAGCCTGCAGCCATGGTAGCCCTAGAATAATGGGAAAGTGGGGAGAAGAGATAAGCATAAAGGACAGTTTCTCTTGATGATCTTTACCCATAAGAACCCTCAAAGGCTCTGTTTCCTGATCCACTGGTCCAGAGGTCAGCAGGGATGTTATGTTTCGGTAACTGAGGAGTGCAGGTAAAAAAGGCAATACACCAGAGCAGTTGGAATCTATGGATTGCAGTACCCTGACTAACCACCACAACTAGAGGCAGCCGTGGAGCGTTCCTACGTTGGTCCTAGACGCCTCGTCACAGCCTGAGAAACTAACTACACCTAAAGATAGAAATAGGAAAGCTATCTGCCCCGGAGCAGAACCCCAAAGATAATAGAAAGCCCCCAAACATGTAATGGCGGTTAGACAAGAGGAAATACTGACACAGAAAGAAAATAGAATGAGCAAACGCTGGGGCCCAAACTATCTAAATAGAAAAGGACAGGAAGGGCACTTACTGCAATCCCAGAAAACCCTGAAAAACACCAACTCTACTAATTTCAAAATCACCTGAGATCACACGACCTCTACCACCTAAATTAGCTCTCTGGTGTAACAAAATCAAAACAGCAGCCACTGAAAAAACTGGAAAAAGCAAAAGAACAAAACTCAGTGGCTGAACTAAACTGAGAAGGCAGAAGCCCCCGGAGGGGACCCAGAAGGCCCCCAAAGAAGTGCAGGACAAAATGCAAAAATATAGCAACAACACAAAAGAAGAAAAATTCTTATCTGGTAGCAGGAGATGCAGACACGACACAGCAGGCTACAAGGGAAACTGGAATGAAGGATTCAGACCAGAACAATTGATCACCGGCAACCCTGATGGGAAAATGACTCCCTTATATAAGACCAGTCAGTAACACCTGATTCCCAGTCCTCACAATCTTCACTAGTACCGCTTGTAACCACCAGAGGGAGCCTCTGCTCAGAACTCATCTCAAACCCATTCACAACAGTACCCCCCCTTGAGGAGGGGTCACCGAACCCTCATTTGAGCAACCAGGTCGGTCAGGATGAGTTCTATGATACGCACGGATAAGTCTCCTAGCATGGATGTCCGAAGCAAACACCCAAGAATTGTCTTCCTGACCATAACCTCTCCATTTAACCAAATACTGGAGTCTTCGTCTAGAAAAACGAGAATCCAATATTTTCTCAACCACATACTCCAGATTGCCCTCAACCAAAACAGGGTCAGGAGGCACAGTAGCAGGAACCACTGGCTCAACAAACCTCTTCAACAAGGACTTGTGGAACACGTTATGGATCTTAAATGTCCCTGGAAGAAGCAAACGAAAAGAAACAGGATTAATAATCTCCATGATCTTATAAGGTCCAATGAACCTAGGCTTAAATTTAGGAGATGCTACTCTCATAGGAATATTCTTTGAGGACAACCAGACCAAGTCCCCCACTTTAAACCGAGGACCATCAGTCCTATGCCGGTTAGCAAACCGCTGGGCCTTCTCCTGAGAGAGGGACAACCTCTCCACTACCTGGTCCCAAATCTGTTGCATACACTCAACAACAGAGTCAACACCTGGACAGACAGAAGCTTCCGTCTGTCCTGAAGAAAATCGAGGGTGAAAACCAGAATTACAGAAAAACGGAGACATCAAAGTGGCAGAGCTAGCGCTATTATTAAGAGCAAACTCAGCCAAAGGCAAAAAAGAGACCCAGTCATCCTGATCAGCAGACACAAAGCATCTTAGATAAGTCTCTAATGTCTGGTTTGTTCTCTCAGTTTGACCATTGGTCTGAGGATGAAATGCCGAGGAGAAAGACAATTGAACACCCAGTTTAGAACAAAAAGTCCTCCAAAATCTGGAAACAAACTGGACTCCTCTGTCAGACACAATGTTCTCAGGAATGCCGTGTAAACGAACCACGTGCTGAAGAAACAACGGCACCAATTCAGAGGAGGAAGGCAACTTAGGTAATGGCACAAGATGTATCATTTTGGAAAACCTATCACAAATTACCCAGATGGTGGTCATTCTCTGAGAAACAGGAAGATCGGAAATGAAATCCATAGAGATATGGGTCCATGGTCTCTTGGGCACAGGCAATGGCATCAACAAACCACTAGAGCGAGAGCAAGGCTTGGAGCGAGAGCAAGTCCCGCAGGACTGCACAAATTCCCTGACATCGCGAGACAAGGTAGGCCACCAAAAGGACCGACTAACCAAGTCTCTGGTACCAAAAATTCCGGGATGCCCAGCCAATGCGGAACAATGAATCTCAGACATCACACTCTTTTTCCATTGGTCTGGGACAAACAATTTTCCAACAGGGCAGCGCTCGGGCCTATCCTCCTGACACCCCTCCAGAGCAAGTCTCAAATTGGGCGAGATGGCGGAAAGAACTACACCCTCTTTCAAAATAACAGAAGGATCAGATAACTCAGGAGAGTCCGCAAGGAAACTCCTCGAGAGGGCATCCGCCTTAACATTCTTAGTGCCAGGAAGAAAGGAAACCACAAAATTAAAACGTGTGAAAAACAAGGCCCACCTGGCCTGTCTAGGATTGAGTCGCTTGGCAGATTCCAGATAGACCAGATTCTTATGGTCCGTAAGGACCACCACCTGATGTTTGGCTCCCTCCAGCCAATGTCTCCACTCTTCAAAAGCCCACTTCATGGCCAATAACTCCCGATTACCCACGTCATAATTACGTTCAGTAGGAGAAAATTTTCGAGAGAAAAAGGCACAAGGGTTACTTTTAGAGGTCTCTGGATCTTTTTGGGACAAAACGGCACCTGCCCCAATTTCAGAGGCATCAACCTCCACCTGAAATGGCAGAGAAACATCAGGCTGCCGTAGAACAGGAGCAGAAGTGAATCTCTGCTTAAGTTCCTGAAATGCAGAGACTGCCTCAGGAGGCCAATTCACCACATCAGAACCCTTTCTGGTCAAATCAGTTAATGGTTTAACAATAACCGAGAAATTACCAATAAATTTACGATAAAAATTGGCAAAACCCAAAAATCTCTGAAGAGCCTTTAATGAAGTAGGTTGGACCCAATCACAGATGGCCTGAACCTTGACCGGGTCCATTTCAATAACAGATGGGGACAAAATGAATCCCAGAAATGAGATCTTCTGTACGCCAAAAAGACACTTTGATCCCTTCACATACAGAGCATTATCCCTCAAAATCTGGAACACAGTCCCGAACATGTTTCACATGAGAGTCCCAGTCATTAGAAAAAATCAAGATATCATCCAAATAAACAATCAGAAATTTGTCCACAAAATCCCTGAAAATGTCATTCATGAAGGACTGGAAGACGGAAGGGGCATTAGTGAGCCCAAAGGGCATCACTAGGTACTCAAAATGCCCTTCAGGGGTATTGAATGCCGTCTTCCATTCATCCCCATGCTTAATGCGAATAAGGTTATACGCCCCCCTGAGGTCAAGCTTGGTAAACCAAGTAGCGTTTTTCACCCTGGAAAACAGGTCAGAAATCAAGGGTAACGGGTATTGATATTTCACAGTAATATTGTTCAAGAGACGATAATCAATACACGGCCTTAATGAACCATCTTTTTTGGCCACAAAGAAAAAACCGGCACCTAAGGGTGAAGAGGATGGTCTGATATGACCCTTCTCCAATGATTCCTTGATATAAGACCGCATAGCGTCATGTTCAGGTACAGACAAGTTAAAAAGGCGACCTTTAGGGAATTTACTACCTGGCACTAATTCAATAGCGCAGTCATAGCTCCTATGGGGAGGTAAGGATGCAGATTTACTTTCGCTAAACACATCAGAAAAATCAAACAAAAAGTCAGGAACATCCTGAGCTTGGGGGAGGCAGAAAAAACAGGAGTGTTGGTATTAACACATTGGCAGCCCCAACTGGTTACAGACACAGATTTCCAATCCAAAACAGTATTATGAGACTGTAACCAAGGGAAACCCAGCACGATAATGTCATGCAGATTATATAGAACCAAAAATTTGCAGCACTCCTGGTGATCAGGTTCAACCCTCATTATCACCTGAGTAGAAAACTGGGGTTTATTCTCAGCCAAAGGGGTAGAATCGATCCCCAGTAGGGGAATAGACTTCTGTAGGGGTATCAAGGGAAACCCACAACGTTTAGCAAAATCATAATCCATCAGGTTAATAGCTGCTCCAGAATCAACGAAAGCCTGAGCAGAAAATGAGGACAGAGAGCATATCAGAGTGACAGTTAATAAAAACTTAGTCTGAACACTACCCAAGACAACTGAGCGTGCAAAACGTCTTCCCCGCTTAGGGCAGACTGAAATAGCATGAGAGGCATCACCACAGTAGAAACATAACCTATTGCGCTTTCGAAACTCATGACGCTGTGCCCCAGACACCACTCCATCACACTGCATGGGCTCAGAAGCTGGCTCACAAGGCAACACCACTCCACGCATACTTCTCCGCTCACGCAAACGTCTGTCAATTTGAATCGCTAATGACATAGAATCATTGAGACCAGAGGGGACAGGGAATCCCACCATAACATCCTTTACATTATCCGACAGACCCTTCCGGAAAAGGGCCGCCAAAGCGTCGTCATTCCATTTGGTCAGGACTGCCCACCTACGGAATCTCTGACAGTATAACTCAGCGTCATCAAGCCCTGATTTAATGCCAACAAGGCTTTTTCAGCTTGATCAGTGACATTAGGCTCATCGTACAATAACCCCAAAGCCTGAAAAAACGCATCAACATCACTCAAAACAGGATCCCCAGGTATCAGGGAAAAAGCCCAATCCTGAGGATCGCCGCGCAGGAGAGAGATGATAATTTGAACCTGCTGCGCTGCGTTTCCTGAGGACTTAGATTTTAAGGCAAAAAACAATTTACAATTATTTTTGAAATTCTGAAACTTAGCTCGATCCCCTAAAAATAAATCTGGCATGGGGATCCTAGGTTCCACAACAGGCAACCCAGCAAGATAGATAGCAATACTCCGAACCTCAGTGGCAAGCTGATCCACACGGCCAGACAACTGTGCAAACTCCATTGGGAGAAAAGATCCCCCCCAGCACCCAGAGATACAGAGGGAAAAAAAAAAAAATGCAACAAACAGAAAAATATCTCTGACAACTCTGACAACCTTTTTTCTATCACAATATTTTTTCCCTTCTGTGAGTACCATACAATTTTCAATTTTTAGGCCGGTGATACTGTTATGTTTCGGTAACTGAGGAGTGCAGGTAAAAAAGGCAATACACCAGAGCAGTTGGAATCTATGGGATTGCAGTACCCTGACTAACCACCACAACTAGAGGCAGCCGTGGAGCGTTCCTACGTTGGTCCTAGACGCCTCGTCACAGCCTGAGAAACTAACTACACCTAAAGATAGAAATAGGAAAGCTATCTGCCCCGGAGCAGAACCCCAAAGATAATAGAAAGCCCCCAAACATGTAATGGCGGTTAGACAAGAGGAAATACTGACACAGAAAGAAAATAGAATGAGCAAACGCTGGGGCCCAAACTATCTAAATAGAAAAGGACAGGAAGGGCACTTACTGCAATCCCAGAAAACCCTGAAAAACACCAACTCTACTAATTTCAAAATCACCTGAGATCACACGACCTCTACCACCTAAATTAGCTCTCTGGTGTAACAAAATCAAAACAGCAGCCACTGAAAAAACTGGAAAAAGCAAAAGAACAAAACTCAGTGGCTGAACTAAACTGAGAAGGCAGAAGCCCCCGGAGGGGACCCAGAAGGCCCCAAAGAAGTGCAGGACAAAATGCAAAAATATAGCAACAACACAAAAGAAGAAAAATTCTTATCTGGTAGCAGGAGATGCAGACACGACACAGCAGGCTACAAGGGAAACTGGAATGAAGGATTCAGACCAGAACAATTGATCACCGGCAACCCTGATGGGAAAATGACTCCCTTATATAAGACCAGTCAGTAACACCTGATTCCCAGTCCTCACAATCTTCACTAGTACCGCTTGTAACCACCAGAGGGAGCCTCTGCTCAGAACTCATCTCAAACCCATTCACAACAAGGGAGCCATCCACAGTTTCCATCTGTACTGGAGTAGCCTTCTTCACTGAACGTATCCCCTGTTTCAGAGCAAAGGAGACATCCATAAAATTTCCACTTGCGCCTGAGTCGATCATAGCAGAGCTAGACACCCAAGCTGAGTCAACCCAGAGTTTGATGGAAAGAAAGCAATGAGAATTGTTTTTCTTACAACTCAGCTGGGACACCGCTGAGGAAACTTGAAAAATGGCAGCGTTTACACAGTCAACGTCCTCAGAGGTAACGGAGTTTAAGTCCGAGAAATCAAGATCTGTTGCTGCAGATCTCTCTGGAGCCTGAGGCTCGGACCTGACAGATCCCCTCTCGCAACACTCACAATGAATGAGTGCTGCAGTAGTCTTACAAGAACGGCTGGGGCAGTTTATAATGAAGTGCCCTGACTTACCACAATAGAAACATAGATTCTCCTTAAAACGATGTTCCTTGCGTGCATCACTAACCCGTCGTTGTAAAGAGTCTACCTGCATGGGTTCAGGTTCAGGTTCCCGTGTAATCCTACTCAAAGGTTCCTTAGCTGGAGAGGAAGGTAGGAAAAGGTTAGTGCGATTGCTTTCGAACCATCTCTCTTGCCTGCGTTCAGTCAGACGAGTATCAATACGGATGCAGTAGTTAATAAAGTCACCTAACGCAGTGGGAGGGTCGGCACGAGCAAGTTCATCCTTAATCAGTGGAGATAACCCCTTTCGAAAAATAGATTTTTTGGCGGAACTGTCCCAGGTGGTATCAAGGGCCCATCTCCTGAACTCCAAGGCATATTCAGCTACCGAGTGCTTACCTTGGCGCAAAGCTAACATGGCTGCTTCAGCTGTTGCACCTCGATTGGGGTCATCAAACACCTGCCCCATGGCTGAAATAAAAGCATCAAGGTGATTCAAACAATCATCCTCAGTCTCAATCAGAGGGTTTGCCCACATCAAAGCCTTGTTGGTAAGCAACATAATTATAGTAAGCACCTTAGATCGTTCAGTGGGAAATTGTGAAACATGTGCAGAAAAAAAAAGATTGCATTGATTAATAAATCCCCTGAATTTCTCACGTTCACCGCCAAAACGAAAAGGGGGCAACTTGGGAATCCCAGAACTCGGGGCTACGGCAGGAGCCTGGACTCGCTCTTCTAGAACCTCAATCCTGGCTCGCAAATCCTGGGCAGTCTGTCCAAACACTTGCAAATTGTGATTAGTGAGGTCCTGTAGGCTTGAAAAACGGGTCTTTATATTCTGCAAATCTGCAAGGATATTATCAGTCACTCCGCAAAGTTCCTTTATGCGGGCCTCCATTTTCCAGATCTTTTAAGACAGGAGTACTGGAAGAAGAGGAGAGGAGAAAAAAAAAACAATAGTGTTTACCTGTGGTAACACTGCAGAGAGAAAAAAAAAATTAAGGGAACTGCTCACCTGGAATGGTTGTGAGAAGTCACAACCACTATCATCACAGAAAGTTCACCCGGACATCTGATATCCACAGTTACAGCAGACAAAAAAGAGAAAAGAAAAAAAAAAAACAATAGTGTTTACCTGTGGTAACACTGCAGAAAAAAAAACACTTAAGGGAATTGCTCACCTGGAAAGGTTGTGAGAAGTCACAACCACTGTCATCACAGAAAGTACAACCGGACATCCGATATCCACAGTTACAGCAGACACAGCCTTTCCAGACCCAGCAGACACTAACGTTTTGGCTTCAGAATCTTGTAATGTATGTGGTACAGTTCATATAGCGTCTTGTGCTTGGGTGCGATGAAAATACATGAGACACAGGTTTGATATAGAAAGTCTTGTATTACTTCATACAAGTTGGCAAAAATAGTCACACAGTTTGCAGACACAGAAGCAGGAGACACAGCAGGCCAGAGTAATCTAAGCTCAGCAATCACTCTCCACAACAGGTTCAGGATCTTCTTCTCTGTTACCGTAAGTCCATGCAAACGTGGGTCTTTCAAAGAGCAGGGTTCAGAGTCCACAAGTGCTTCAGAGTTCCTCAGTAGGAATAGCTGGAGTACAAGGTCCAAGGCTTTAGGAGTCAGGTCACAGGTTCACTGCAGGCTAGATTCTGAAGCACTGATTGCTCAGCTGTGGCTGCTTAAGAAGCAAAAGGAGAGAATCAGGGCGGGAACATGCAAGCTGGAAACTCCATTTTGACTGAGGGCAAGATAGCTGCAGCAAGACAGAAAGTAAAATGACTGACGAACAAACTGAGTTTCAGGAACATGTACACAGAACCTTACAAAGGATGTCATTAATAAGATTCTGAAAAAATGCCGGAGCACTGGAAAGTCCAAAAGGCATGACCAGATTCTCAAAATGACCCAGTGGAGTGTTAAACGCAGTCTTCCATTCATCCCCCTCCTTCATGCGCAACAAATTGTATGCCCCTCGAAGATCAATTTTCGAGAACCACTTGGCCCCCACTAACTGATTAAACAAATCAGGAATCAATGGCAGTGGGTAAGGATTGCGTACAGTAATCTTATTAATCTCACGAAAGTCTAGACAAGGCCGTAAACCGCCGTCCTTTTTTTTAACAAAAAAAAATCCAACCGCCACAGGAGATTTGGAAGGCCTAATGTGACCGGCGGCCAAGCTTGTCTGTATGTATTCCTCCAAAGCCTTTCTCTCAGGAATAGTCAAATTAAATAAACGACTTTTAGGAAGAGTCGCTCCAGGGACAAATTCAATTGCACAATCATAATCTCTATGAGGAGGCAATACCTGCGATTCTTTATCAGAAAAAACTTTCCAAAAATCCTGAATAGGTACAGGTAACTCCCCCTTAACTACAGCAGCAATACGCCCGTTACAACACTTGTCATAACACTTAGGACTCCAGGACTTAATTTCATTGGTAGACCAATCCAGTACCGGATTGTGCAATTTTAACCAGGGTAACCCCAAAATCACCGGAGAAGGTAAATTATTCAAAACTACCAAATCCAAATTCTCTTGATGAACACCATTAATAGTAAGAGGAAATTCACAGATATGGTGAGTAACATTTTTCAAGTGAGAACCATCCACAGACACCACATTAATAGGAGAAGATAGAAGTTTGGGTTTTAATTTTAGTTTTTCCAAAAATTTCCCATCAATCACATTGAGAGTTGAACCACAATCCACAAATACCCGAAACTCCATTAATTCCTCCTCAACAGCAGTGGTAGCAGAAAGAAAGACACCTTTATTGTTTAAACAAGCTATGCGGGCAAAACTGACCTCATTTTTTTTTGTCTCTTTATTCATTCGAAGCGCACAGTTCTTAATGAAATGCTCAGATTTACCACAGTAGAAACACAAACCTTGAGCAAATCTGCGTTCTTTTTCCCGAGAGTGAGGTGTCATTGCTCCAATTTCCATCGGCTCTGCAATGTCAGTACATTCCTTCTCCAAACCTGGAGCTGACAAAGCAGACTTACTCTCATTAACCCTTGCACGCAGTCTCCTATCCACCCGTATGGCTAATTGCATAGCCTCTTGCAAGTTACCAGGTATAGGATAAGCAATCAGCAAATCTTTAACCCTTTCACTTAACCCTGCAAGAAATAAACTTTTCAAAGCTGAATCGTTCCAGCCCACCTGAGCGGACCACCTTCGGAAGTGAGTACAATATTTTTCCACATTACCTGATCCCTGTCTCAAACGTCTCAATTCTGTCTCAGCTGATGAAACACGATCCGGATCGTCATACAATAACCCCAAAGCAGAAAAAAAACTATCCACTGATCTAAAGCATGGATCACTAGGCTGCAGAGAAAAGGCCCAGTCCTGAGGTTCTTTGCGCAAAAGTGACATTATGAACCCTATGCGCTGTGATTCATCACCAGAGGATCTGGGTCTCAAACGGAAATACAACAAGCAAGCATTTTTAAAAGAAAAAAAATCTTGTTCACCAAAAAATAAATCAGGCAAACGTACCTTTGGCTCCACGAAATCAGCTCCAGGACAACTACTCACGTGTTTCTGGATTTCAGCCACCTCCAGAGAGAGTCGCTGCAGGTGTTGAGCCAAATCCTGAACCGACACCATAATAGAAACTGAAAATCTTTCCTTAGAGATTTTTTTTTTTTTTCTTTGGGCTGGACTTACTGTTATGATCTGCTACAAGCACTAAGGAAAGGTGGGAATTCTGTCCCTACAATAGGACTGAGCTGGATCCCTACGATGTAACGGGGGACCTGATCCTGCGACCAGACCCGCTAAAGTCCTCAGCTAGTCTGAATGAAGACCTATAGTTGCGAGGGAGGAATCCCTACAAGATCTAGGGACTGCGTGAAAAGATGGACACCTACTAACAGAAAGTGTAGCAGGGAATATAAAACAGAAAACAAATACTAAGAGATCCTAAGATCAAGCAAAACTGACAGAGTAAGGCACCTAAGCACCTGGCTAGCTTAAGAGTAGATAATACAATGAAGTCCAGCAAAGCCAGAAGGGCGGAGCCAGACTAAATAGGGAAAAAAGGTCATGTGACAGCAAACTGAAACAAAATCTAACAAGAGGGTTCTAACAATAATCTGCATGACATTATTGTACTGGGTTTCCCTTGGTTACAGACTCATAATCCTCTTTTGGATTGGAAATCTGTGTCTGTGACCAGTTGGGGTTGCCAATGTGGTAATGCTGACACTCCTGTTTTTTCTGCCTCTCCCCAGTCTCTGGATGTCCCTGACATTTTGACTGATTTTTCTGGATGTGTTTAGTGAAAGTAAGTCTGCGTCCTTACCTCCTCACAGAAGCTACGATTGCACTATTGAGTTAGTGCCTGGTGGTAAATTTCCTAAGGGTCGCCTTTTTAACTTATCTGTACCTGAACACGATGCTATGCGATCTTATATCAAGGAGTCATTGGAGAAGGGTCATATCAGACCATCCTCTTCACCCTTGGGCGCCGTTTTTTTCTTTGTGGCCAAAAAGGATGGTTTATTGAGGCCGTGTATTGATTATCGCCTCCTGAATAAGATCACTGTGAAATATCAATATCCATTACCCTTGATTTCTGACCTGTTTTCCAGAGTGAAAAGTGCTAGTTGGTTTACCAAGCTTGACCTCAGGGGGGCGTATAACCTTATTCGCATTAAGCACGGGGATGAATGGAAGACGGCGTTTAATACCTCAGAGGGGCATTTTGAGTACCTAGTGATGCCTTTTGGGCTCACTAATGCTCCTTTCGTCTTCCAATCCTTCATGAATGATATTTTCAGGGATTTTGTGGATAAATTTCTGATTGTTTATTTGGATGATATTTTGATTTTTTCCTATGACTGGGACTCTCATGTGAAACATGTTCACACTGTGTTCCAGATTTTGAGAGAGAATGCACTGTATGTGAAGGGATCAAAGTGTCTTTTTGGCGTACAGAAGGTCTCATTTCTGGGATTCATTTTGTCTCCGTCTGTTATTGAAATGGACCCGGTCAAGGTTCAGGCCATCTGTGATTGAGTCCAACCTACTTTATTAAAGGCTCTTCAGAGATTTTTGGGTTTTGCTAATTTTTACCGTAAATTTATTGGTAATTTCTCCGGTATTGTTAAACCATTGACTGATTTGACCAAAAAGGGTTCTGATGTGGTGAATTGGCCTCCTGAGGCAGTTTCTGCGTTTCAGGAACTTAAGCAGAGATTCACTTCTGCTCCTGTTCTACAGCAGCCTGATGTTTCTCTACCGTTTCAGGTGGAGGTTGATGCTTCTGAAATTGGGGCAGTTGCCGTTTTGTCCCAAAGGGATCCAGAGACCTCTAAGAGTAACCCTTGTGCCTTTTTCTCTCGAAAGTATTCTCCAACTGAACGTAATTATGACGTGGGTAATTGGGAGTTATTGGCCATGAAGTGGGCCTTTGAAGAGTGGAGACATTGGCTGGAAGGAGCCAAACATCAGGTGGTGGTCCTCACGGACCATAAGAACCTGGTTTATCTCAAATCAGCCAAGCGACTTAATCCTAGACAGGCCAGGTGGGCCTTGTTTTTCACACGTTTTAATTTTGTGGTTTCTTTTCTTCCTGGCACTAAGAATGTTAAGGCGGATGCCCTCTCAAGGAGTTTCTTTGCAGATTCTCCTGAGTTATCTGATCCTGCTGTTATTTTGAAAGAGGGTGTAGTACTTTCTGCCATCTCGCCAAATTTGAGACTGGCTCTGGAGGAGTGTCAGGAGGATAAACCTGAGCGCTGCCCTGTTGGGAAATTGTTTGTCCCAGACCAGTGGAAGAAGAGTGTAATGTCTGAGATTCATTGTTCCGCGTTGGCTGGTCATCCCGGGATTTTTGGTACCAGAGACTTGGTGAGTCGGTCCTTTTGGTGGCCTACTTTGTCTCGTGACGTCAGGGACTTTGTGCAGTCCTGTGGGACTTGCTCTCGTTCCAAGCCTTGCTCTCGCTCTAGTGGTTTGTTAATGCCATTACCTGTGCCCAAGAGGCCATGGACCCATATCTCTATGGATTTTATTTCTGACCTCCCTGTCTCTCAGAGAATGACCGTTATCTGGGTAATCTGTGATAGTGTTATGAATGTGTTAGAGATGGTTTCTGAGCAGAGGCTCCCTCTGGTGGTTACAGACAGTACTGAACCTTTCAGCGAGGAGTGGCAATCTGGGTTCACTGACTGGTCTGATATAAGGGAGTGTTGTGAATGGTTTGAGATGAGTTCTGAGCAGAGGCTCCCTCTGGTGGTTACAAGCGGTACTAGTGAGATTGGGAATCAGTGTTACTGATTGGTCTTATTTAAGGGAATCATTTCCATCGGGTTGCCGTGATCATTGTTCTGGTCTGAATCCTTCTTTCCAGTTTCCCTTGAGCCTGCTGTGTCGTGTCTGCATCTCCTGCTATCAGATAAGACAATTTTTATTTTGTGTTTTTTCTATATTTTTGCATTTTGTCCTGCACTTCTGTGGGGGCCTTCTGGTCCCCTCCGGGGGCTTTTTGCCCTCTCAGTTTAGTCCAGCCACTGTGTTTTTGTACTTTTGCTTTTTGTAGTTTTTTCAGTGGCTGCTGTTTTTGTTACACCAGAGAACTAATTTAGGTGGTAGAGGTCGTGTGATCTCAGGTGATTTTGAAATTAGATGTTGGTGTTTTTCAGGGTTTTCTGGGATTGCAGTAAGTACCCTTCCTGTCCTTTTCTATTTAGATAGTTTGGGCCCCAGCGTTTGCTCATACTATTTTCTTTCTGTGTCAGTATTTTCCTCTTGTCTAAACCGCCATTATATGTTTGGGGGCTTTCTATTATCTTTGGGGTTCTGCTCCGGGGCAGATAGCTTTCCTATTTCTATCTTTAGGTGTAGTTAGTTTCTCAGGCTGTGACGAGGCGTCTAGGACCATCGTAGGAACGCTCCACGGCTGCCTCTAGTTGTGGTGGTTAGTCAGGGTACTGCAATCTCATAGATTCCAACTGCTCTGGTGTATTGCCTTTTTTACCTGCACTCCTCAGCTACCGTAACATAACAGTATCACCGGCCAAAAAAATTGTATGGTACTCACAGAAGGGAAAAAAAAAAATATTTTGAAGAAGAAAAGTTGTCAGAGATATTTTTCTGTTTGTTGCATTTTTTTTTTTTTTTTTTTTTTTTTTCCCTCTGTATCTCTGGGTGCTGGGGAGGATTTTTTTCTCCAATGGAGTTTGCACAGTTGTCTGGCCGTGTGGATCAGCTTGCCACTGAGGTTCGGAGTATTGCTGATATCTTGCTAGGTTGCCTGTTGTGGAACCTAGGATCCCATGCCAGATTTGTTTTCAGGGGATCGAGCTAAGTTTCAGAATTTCAAAATA
>JARQOD010010320.1:0-27827 GCA_033576555.1 Oophaga sylvatica | reverse complement strand
ACCCAATATGTGGAAGAAAACTGCTGTATGGGCACACGTCGGGGCTCGGAAGGGAATTAGTGACGTTTTGGATTGCAGACTTTGATGGAATGGTCTGCGGGCGTCATGCCGCATTTGGAGAGCCCCTGATGTGCCTAAACAGTGGAAACCCCCCACAAGTGACCCCATTTTGGAAAATAGACCCCCACAAGGAACTTATCTAGATGTGTGGTGAGCGCTATGAAGCCCCAAGTGCTTCACAGCCGTAAAAACAAAAAAAATCATTTTTTTTTTTACAAAAATGATATTTTCGCCCCCAATTTTTTATTTTCCCAATGGTAACAGAAGAAATTGGACCCCAAGAGTTATTGTTCAATTTGTCCTGAGTACGCTGATACCCCATATGTGGGGATAAAAAACTGTTTGGGCGCATGGCAGAGCTCAGAAGGGAAGGAGCACCGTTTGACTTTTTCAACGCAGAATTGGCTGGAATTGAGATCAGACGCCATGTCACATTTGGAGAGCCCCTGATGTGCCTAAACAGCGGAAACCCCCCAATTCTAACTCCAACCCTAACCCCAACACACCCCTAACCCTAGTCCCAACCCTAACCATAATCCTAACCACAAACCTAACCCTAACCATAATCCTAACCACAAACCTAACCCTAACACACCCCTAATCCCAACCCTAACTTTAGCCCCAACCCTAACCCTAACTTTAGCCCCAACCCTAACCCTAATGGGAAAATGGAAATAACTACATTTTTTTAATTTTATTATTTTTCCCTAACTAAGGGGGTGATAAAGGGGGGTCTGATTTACTATTTATAGCGGGATTTTATGATTGGCAGCTGTCACGCTAAAAGACGCTTTTTATTGCAAAAAATAGTTTTTGCATCACCACATTTTGAGAGCTATAATTTTTGCATATTTTGGCCCACAGAGTCATGTGAGGTCTTATTTTTAGCGGTACGAGGTGACGTTTTTATTGGTGCCATTTTTGAGCACGTGACGTTTTTTGATCGCTTTTTATTTTGATTTTTGGGAGGTTAGAATGAACAAAAATCAGCAATTCATGAATTTCTTTTGGGGGAGGCGTTTATACCGTTCTGCGTGTGGTAAAATTGATAAAGCAGTTTTATTCTTCGGGTCAGTACGATTACGGCGATACCTCATTTATATCATTTTTTTATGTTTTGGCACTTTTATAGAATAAAAACAATTTTATATAAAAAATAATTATTTTTGCATCGCTTTATTCTGCGAGCTATAACTTTTTTATTTTTTTGCTGATGCTGTATGGTGGCTCGATTTTTGCGGGACAAGATGATATTTTCAGCGGTACCATGCTTATTTATATCGGTCTTTCTGATCGCGTGTTATTCCACTTTTTGTTTGGCGGTATGATGATAAAGCATTGATTTTTTGCTTAGTTTTTTTTTTTTTCTTAAGGGGTTCACTAAAGGGATTAACTAGTGGGACAGTTTAATAGGGGGGGTCGTTACGGACGCGGCGATACCAAATATGTGTACTTTTATTGTTTTGTTTTTTTTATTTACAGGAAGAAATGAATTTATTGGGGAATATTTTTTTTTTTTTTAATGATTTTTTTTTACCACTTTTTCTTTTTCTTTTTTTTATTTTTTACTTTGTCCCAGGGTGGGACATCACTGTATTTTATCAGATCGTTGGTGTGACAGTGTGCACAGCACTCTGTCACACTAGCGATCGCACAGGCAGTGCTGCAGGCTTCTCAGCGCCTGCTCTCGGCAAACACTAAGGAAGCCGCCTCCCTGCAGGACCCGGCGGCCATCTTGGATTCGGAGTCTTGCAGGGAGGAAGCCCTCAGAACAGCGCGATCACATTGCGCTGTTCTGAGGATCCCAGGGGAGCGCGCAGGGAGCCCCCTCCCTGCGCTATGCTTCCCTGTGCCCCCGGTACACCGCGATCATGTTTGATCATGGTGTGCCAGGGGTTAATGTGCCGGGTGTCAGCTGTGATAATCAGCGTCTGATCGCATGCGACGTACTATCCCGTCCCTGGGAATTAAGTCCCAGGTCACATGGACGGGTTAGTACGTCGGATGACAGAAAGGGTTAATAAATGTTTAACATGTTAAAAATTATAAAATGTCTTTTGCTTTTTTCCATTTTTTTTATTTTTACAAGAATTGTTGGAGCCAATTTTCTTTAGAAATATTTTAATATCTGTTTTTTTCTGGAGTTTTTCTTGTAATATAGGAAAGTCTAAGGCCAGAAATAAACCCCATAAATCACTGTACATGGAGACTTTGGGATCAGATCATTTCTGTCCGTTGTGTTTGTGGAAACAGAAAATCTTTTCTAAAAGCCTCAAACTTCTGTGTGTGAATCAGAGCTGAGATCTAACGTGATGGAAGATTACAGTGCGGGGAAGACGGGAAACATTCATATAGACGCCGGCGGTGATGGAGTCAGGGTGTCATGTATAGTGTACAGTTCCTATAGCGTCTTGTGCTTGGGTGCGAGGAAAACACATGAGACACAGGTTGATATGAAATGACTTGTATTACTTCATACAAGCATGCGGAAAAGGTCACACAGTTTGCAGGAACAGAGGCAGGAGACACAGCAGGCCAGAGTAACTTCAAGCACTACAATAACTCTCCAAAGCAGGTTCAGGATCTCTTCTCTGTACCGTAATTCCTCTGCAAACATGGATTCACCAAACAGCACGTTTCCAGAGTCCAAAAGTGTTCCAAGGTTCCTCAGTAGGAAATAGCTGGAGTACAAAGTCCAAGGTTTCCAGGAGTCAGGTCACAGGCTGACTGAGGCTTGATTCAGGAGCACTGATTGTTCAGCTGAGGCTGCTTAAGAAGCAAGAGGGAGAGAATCAGGGCAGGAACATGAAAACTGGAAACTCCATATTAACTGAGGGCAAGAGCTGCAGAAAGACAGAAAGCAAAATGGCCGACGGAAAACTGAGTTTCAAGGAACATGTCAAAAGAGACAAAGAACCTTACATTACTCCCCCCTTAGGGACAACCTCCGGATGACCTCAGACCAGGCTTGTCAGGGTACCTCTGATGAAACTGGCGGAGCAGGCGAGGAGCATTTACATTATTGACTGGTTCCCATGAGTTGTCCTCCACTGGGTAGCCCTGCCATTTAATCAAATATTGCAACTGATTTCTGTACAACCTGGAATCTAGAATCCTTTCCACCATAAATTCTTCCTGACCATCGACCAGCACTGGGTCAGGGCAAGGAGAAGAGCGTCCAGGAAACGTATTGGGTGTTGCAGCCTTTAGTAGGGATACATGAAAGACAGGGTGGATTCTCATAGTTCTGGGCAGTTGAAGACGACAAGCAACAGCACTTATAATCTTACTGATCTTATAAGGTCCAATGTACTTATGTCCCAATTTAGACGATGGAATCTTTAATTTAAGATTTCTGGTTGACAGCCAGACAAAATCTCCTACCTTGAAAGCTGGTGCAGGTTTACGGAATTTATCTGCTGCTTTCTTGTACCTTTCCTGAGCCAATTCTAGATTTTCCTTTAGAAGATCCATATTCTTTTGTAAAGAAGTGATTCTTTCAGCCACTGCCGGCAAGGGCGTATCTATGGGAAATCGAGGAAGAATGTTAGGATGATAACCTAGATTGGAGTAAAAAGGAGACTGCTTAGTGGAGGCGCTCTGAGAGTTGTTATAAGAGAATTCAGCCAGTGGAAGTAGATCCACCCAATCATCCTGTAGGTGGCAGATAAAACAGCGGAGATACTGCTCCAGGGTCTGATTGGTTCGTTCTGTCTGTCCATTAGTCTGGGGATGAAAAGCAGAAGAAAGGTTTACTTTAAGGTCCAATGCTGCACAGAAATTTTGCCAAAACCTTGAAGTGAATTGCACCCCTCGATCCGAAATGACCTCATCCGGTACTCCATGTAAGCGAAACACATTCTTAATCATCAAGTCTGATGTCTGTTTTGCAGTGGGTAAGCCGACACAAGGGATAAAATGAGCTGCCTTTGTTAGACGATCAACCACCACTAGAATGGTGTTCTTCCCTTGAGAGGTTGGTAACTCCACAATGAAGTCCATAGAAATGGATCCCCACGGGCGGGACGGGGTGGGAAGGGGTTGCAACAGACCAGTTGGTGAGGAGCGAGGTGTTTTGCATCTTGCACAGACTTCACATGAAGTGACATAGTTTAAAACATCTTTCCTGTAAGTGGGCCACCAAAAGAAACGAGAAAGAAATTCTTGTGTCTTTAGAATTCCCCTATGCCCGGCTATCTTGGAATCGTGGATGAGTTGCAATACTCTCAATCTGACTGTTTCAGGTATATACAGACGTTGTCCCTGAATCCACACACCATTCTTAAAGACAAGACTTACGTCCCTTGGGGGTTGAGCCAACAAAGAATCCGCATGGTATGCTTCCTTGATGTCCTTAAGTAGGTCTTGATTATGAATCACTCCCAGGAATCTAGAGTCAGGAAGAATAGTCTTAGGAGGAGTAAGTGGACGTGTCTCTGCTGAATGAATCCTAGAGAGTGCATCAGCCTTTCCATTGCGCGATCCTGGTCTATAAGAAATTACAAAATTAAATTGGTTTAGGAAAATCACCACAAATGTATCTAGGAGATCCCTGAAGATGTCATTCACCAAGTGTTGGAAAGTGGCTGGGGCGGTACTCAGACCAAAAGGCATAACTAGATATTCAAAGTGTCCATAGCGTGACCTGAATGCAGTCTTCCATTCATCCCCAGGTCTAATACGGACCAAGTTATAGTCCCCACGGAGATCCAGTTTAGAGAAAATTTTGGCATGCCGCACTCTCTCCAACAACTCAGGGATTAAAGGCAATGGATAACGGTTTCTAATAGTAACCTTATTGAGTTCCCTATAGTCTATGCAGGGTCTCAGAGATCCATCTTTCTTCTTCACAAAGAAGATGGGTGCACCTGCGGGAGATGAAGAGGGGCGTATGAAGCCTTTGGCTAGATTTTCATCTATGTAGTCCTTCAAAGCTTTTAGCTCGGGCCCCGCTAGGGGGTAGATCTTACCAAAAGGTATCTCGGCTCCAGGCAATAATTCAATTGGACAATCATATGGACGGTGAGGAGGAAGCTGATCAGCGTTCTTCTTGTCACATAAATCCACATAGTCCTGGTATACAGCTGGTAGTTCAGGGACTGACATGGTTCCTTTAGGAACAGAGCAAGCTGAAACTCCTTGACTCATCTGTTTCTCCGGAAAGTGTAATTCCTTGGTCTCCCAGTTAATCGTAGGATTCTGCGCCTGCAGCCATGGTAGCCCTAGAATAATGGGAAAGTGGGGAGAAGAGATAAGCATAAAAGACATTTTCTCCTGATGATCTTTACCCATAAGGACCCTCAAAGGCTCTGTTTCCTGATCCACTGGTCCAGAGGTCAGCAGGGAGCCATCCACAGTCTCCATCTGTACTGGAGTAGCCTTCTTCACTGAACGTATCCCCTGTTTCAGAGCAAAGGAGATATCCATAAAATTTCCACTTGCTCCTGAGTCGATCATAGCAGAGCTAGACACCCAGACTGAGTCAACCCAGAGTTTGATGGAAAGGAAGCAATGATAATTGTTTCTTTTACAACTCAGCTGGGACACCGCTGAGGAAACTTGAAAAATTGCAGCGTTTATACCGTCATTGTCCCCAGAACTAACAGAGTTTAAGTCCGAGAAATCAAGATCTCTTGCAGCAGATCTCTCTGGAGTCTGAGGCTCGGACATGACAGAGCTCCTCTCGCAACACTCACAGTGAATGACTGCTGCAGTAGTCTTACGAGAACGGCTGGGGCAGTTTATAATGAAGTGCCCTGACTTACCACAGTAGAAACATAGATTTTCCTTTATACGATGTTCTTTGCGTGCATCACTAACCCGTCTTTGTAAAGAGTCCACCTGCATGGGTTCAGGTTCTGGTTCCCTTGTGATCCTACTCAAAGGTTCCTTAGCTGAGGAGGGAGGTAGGAAAAGGTTAGTGCGATTATTTTCGAACCATCTCTCTTGTCTGCGTTCAGTCAGACGAGCATCAATACGGATACAATAGTTAATAAAGTCTCCTAACGCAGTGGGAGGGTCGGCACGAGCAAGTTCATCCTTAATCAGTGGAGACAACCCTTTCCGAAAAATAAATTTTTTGGCGAAAGTGTCCCAAGTGGTATCAAGAGTCCATCTCCTGAAATCCAAGGCATATTCGGCTACTGAACGCTTACCTTGGCGCAAAGTTAACATGGCTGCTTCAGCTGTTGCACCTCGATTGGGGTCATCAAACACCTGCCCCATGGCTGAAATAAAAGCATCAAGGTGATTCAAACAATCATCCTCAGTCTCAATCAGAGGGTTTGCCCACATCAAAGCCTTATTGGTAAGCAACATGATTATAGTAAGCACTTTGGATCGTTCAGTGGGAAATTGTGAAGCATGTGCAGAGAAAAATAGATTGCATTGGTTAATAAATCCCCTGAATTTCTCACGTTCACCGCCAAAACGAAAAGGAGGTAACTTGGGGATCCCAGAACTCGGGGTTATGGCAGGAGCCTGGACTCGTTCCTCTAAAGCCTCAATCCTGGCTCGTAATTCCTGGGTAGTTTGTCCAAACACTTGCAAATTATGATTAGTGAGGTCCTGTAGGCTTGAAAAACGGGTCTTTATAGTCTGTATATCTGCAAGGATTGTATCAGTCACTCCGCAAAGCTCCTTTATGCGGGCCTCCATCTTCCAGATCTTTTAAGGCAGAAGTGCTGGAAGGAGAAGAGGAAAAAAACAAAACAATAGTGTTTACCTGTGGTAACACTCCAGAGTAAAATTTAAGGGAATGCGCTCACCTGGAATGGTTGTGAGAAGTCACAACCACTGTCATCACAGAAGGTATTAAATGGACATCTGATATCCACAGTCACGGCAGACACGGCTTTCCCAGACCCAGCAGACACTAAACATTGTCTCCTGAATCTTGTCATGTATAGTGTACAGTTCCTATAGCGTCTTGTGCTTGGGTGTGAGGAAAACACATGAGACACAGGTTGATATGAAATGACTTGTATTACTTCATACAAGCATGCGGAAAAGGTCACACAGTTTGCAGGAACAGAGGCAGGAGACACAGCAGGCCAGAGTAACTTCAAGCACTACAATAACTCTCCAAAGCAGGTTCAGGATCTCTTCTCTTCTCTGTACCGTAATTCCTCTGCAAACATGGATTCACCAAACAGCAGGTTTCCAGAGTCCAAAAGTGTTCCAAGGTTCCTCAGTAGGAAATAGCTGGAGTACAAAGTCCAAGGTTTCCAGGAGTCAGGTCACAGGCTGACTGAGGCTTGATTCAGGAGCACTGATTGTTCAGCTGAGGCTGCTTAAGAAGCAAGAGGGAGAGAATCAGGGCGGGAACATGAAAACTGGAAACTCCATATTAACTGAGGGCAAGAGCTGCAGAAAGACAGAAAGCAAAATGGCCGACGGAAAACTGAGTTTCAAGGAACATGTCAAAAGAGACAAAGAACCTTACACAGGGACCGACTCTGACAAATATGTCTCTAGAGCCGCAGTAGAAGATGAAGATGTCGTCCTCATCATGAAGTAGTTATTTCTCATGTCGCGTGTAATGAATATCTCCTGCAGTATTACTAATGCCGATTTTTTTTGGAAGTGCATTAGAGCAGCAGGGTGATTTGCTGCTGAAGGAGAAAAAAAAAAAAAAATCTCTCTTTAAATCTTCTTCTTCAGCGAGTGTGAGCGAGCTGAATGTGACCGGTGCGCAAGTGTGAACGGTGGTAAGTGTGACTTGAGATTCAGTGACTTTGGATTCAGGGAGTTTCCAAGGGAGGATTTACTGAATTGCTGTTACTGTATATTTTATTAATACTTTTTATTTATTTTTACTTAGCTTTGCTGTCTGGTGAAATCCCATTAGATATGTGCTCCACTATTGCCAATGCCATCCAGTGTACATCTTGCCACATGTATGCAGTCCTTGAACAGCCGGTCGAGGGTGCATACTGCTGTGTGAGATGTGAGCACGTTGTGCATTTGGAAGCCCAAATCCTGGATCTAAATGTGCAGCTGGCAACACTGAGATCCATAGACAATATGGAAAGGAGTCTTCTGCTCACTGAGCAGACGCTCAATGGGATAGATGAGGGGGGGGATGATAGGGTGGAGCTGCAGGACACTGAAGTAGGAAGCTGGGTGACAGTTAGAAAGCGGGGTAGAGGGAAGAGCGCCAGGGAGGCTAGTCCTGATCTGGCACACCCCAATAAGTTTGCAAAGTTGGCAGATGAGGGGGTTGTCAGTACAGGTGTAGCACTGCTGCAGCCAGGCATGTCCTCTGAAAGCCGGGGGAGTGTCTGCTCCAGTAAGGGGGGAATTAGGAGAGCAGGGCAGGCCAGACAGGTGCTGGTAGTGGGGGACTCAATTATTAGGGGAACAGATAGGGCAATCTGTCACAAAGACAGGGATCGTCGAACAGTGTGCTGCCTACCTGGCGCTCGAGTCCGACACATCGCTGATCGGGTTGACAGATTACTGGGAGGGGCTGGTGAGGACCCAGCGGTCATGGTGCACATTGGCACAAATGACAAAGTTAGAGGTAGGTGGAAGGTCCTTAAAGACGATTTTAGGGAATAGGCTGCAAGCTTAAAGCAAGGACCTCCAACGTGGTATTTTCTGAAATACTGCCGGTACCACGTGCCACACCAGAGAGGCAACGGGAGATTAGGGAGGTTAATAAGTGGCTCAAGAATTGGTGTAGGAAGGAGGGGTTTGGGTTCCTGGAGAACTGGGCCGACTTCTCAGTTGGCTACAGGTTCTATGCTAGGGACGGGCTGCACCTCAATGGGGAGGGTGCAGCTGTGCTGGGGGAGAAAATGGCTAGAAGGTTGGAGGAGTCTTTAAACTAGGGACTGGGGGGGAGGGTATTCATTTTATAGGAGGGGAAGGCAGTACAGATAGAGACCTGGGCACAAATAATGAAATTGGGGGTGGGGGTGGCATGGGGGGTGGGGTTAGAACAGTTAATAATTTAGGAAAGAATAGAGGTTCAGAGAGATACATAAAGTGCATGTATACTAATGCCAGAAGCCTCACCAACAAAATGGCGGAATTAGAATTAATTTTGTTGGAACATAATTATGACATGGTGGGGATATCTGAGACTTGGCTGGATGAGAGCCACGACTGGGCGGTTAATTTACAGGGCTATAGTCTGTTTAGAAATGACCGTAAAAATAAGCGAGGTGGGGGTGTGTGTTTATATGTAAAATCATCCTTAAAACCCATCCTGCGTGATATCTGTGAATCTAATGAAGATGTAGAGTCTCTGTGGGTGGAGATTAGGGGAGGGGGGAAAAATAATAAATTACTGATAGGGGTTTGTTATAAGTCTCCTAAAATAATGGAAGCAACAGAGAATATCCTCGTAAAGCAAATAGATGAAGCAGCGACTCAAGGAGAAGTCATTATTATGGGGGACTTCAATAACCCTGAAATACATTGGGGAACAGAAACCTGCAGTTCCAGCAAAGGTAATAAGTTTTTGGCAACTATGAGAGACAATTACCTTTCACAACTAGTTCAGGACCCAACAAGAGGGGGGGCACTGCTAGACCTAATATTATCCAACAGGCCAGACCGCATATCAAATATAAGGGTTGGGGGTCACTTGGGTAATAGTGATCACAAAATAATAAGCTTTCATGTATCCTTTAATAAGATGTGTAGTCGAGGGGTTACAAGGACACTAAACTTCAGGAAGGCAAATTTCCAACGGATGAGAGATGATCTTGGTGCAATAAACTGGGACGATATCCTGAGACATAAAAATACACAAAGAAAATGGGAGACGTTTATTAGCATCCTGAATAGGACCTGTGCACAGTATATACCCTATGGGAATAAACATGCTAGAATTAGGAGGAAACCACTATGGCTAAATAGAGCTGTAAGGGGCGCAATAAGGGACAAAAGAAAGCGTTTAGGGAAGTAAAGCAAGTAGGTAGTGATGAGGCATTAAATAAATACAGAAGACTGAATAAATTCTGTAAAAAGCAAATCAAGACAGCAAAGATTGAGGCAGAGAGACTCATTGCCAGAGAAAGTAAAAATAATCCCAAAATATTCTTTAACTACATAAATAGCAAGAAACTAAAAAATGATAGTGTTGGTCCCCTTAAAAATAGTCTGGGTGAAATGGTGGATGAGGATGAGGAAAAAGTCAATATGCTAAATGACTTTTTTTCAACTGTATTTACACAAGAAAATCCCATGACAGATAACATGATCAGAGATAAAAAAATTTCTCCATTAAATGTCACATGCTTAACCCAGCAGGAAGTACGGCGGCGTCTAAAAATCACTAAAGTTGAAAAATCCCCGGGCCCGGATGGAATACACCCCCGAGTACTGCAGGAATTAAGTACAGTTATAGATAGACCATTATTTTTAATCTTTAAAGATTCCATAATAACTGGGTCTGTACCACAGGACTGGCGTATAGCAAATGTGGTGCCAATATTCAAAAAGGGGGCAAAAACTGAACCTGGAAATTATAGGCCAGTGAGCTTAACATCTACTGTGGGTAAAATCCTGGAGGGTTTTTTAAGGGATACTATATTGGAGTATCTGAAGCTGAATAACCTCATGACACAGTATCAGCATGGGTTTACGAGGGACCGTTCTGGTCAGACTAATCTGATAAGCTTTTATGAAGGGGTAAGTTCAGGACTGGACCAAGGGAATGCAGTGGACGTGGTGTTCATGGACTTCTCAAAAGCTTTTGATACAGTGCCACACAAAAGGTTGATACATAAAATGAGAACAATGGGGATAGGGGAAAATATGTGTAAGTGGGTTAAGAACTGGCTCATGGATAGGAAACAAAGGGTGGTTATTAATGGAGCACACTCGGACTGGGTCACGGTTAGCAGTGGGGTACCACAGGGGTCAGTATTGGGGCCGCTTCTCTTTAACATATTTATTAATGACCTTGTAGGGGGCATACAGAGTAGTATTTCAATATTTGCAGATGACACTAAACTCTGCAGGGTAATAAATACAGAGGAGGATAATTTATATTACAGGAGGATTTATGTAAACTAGAAGCTTGGGCTGATAAATGGCAAATGAGCTTTAATGGGGATAAATGTAAGGTCATGCACTTGGGTAGAACAAATAAGATGTATAATTATGTGCTTAGTTGTAAAACACTGGGCAAAACTGTCACTGAAAAAGACCTGGGTGTATGGGTGGACGACAAACTCACATTTAGTGGCCAATGTCAGGCAGCTGCTGCCAAGGCAAATAAAATAATGGGATGCATTAAAAGAGGCATAGATGCTCATGAGGAGAACATAATTTTACCTCTATACAAGTCACTGGTGCGACCACACTTAGAATACTGTGTGCAGTTCTGGTCTCCGGTGTATAAGAAAGACATAGCTGAACTGGAGCGGGTGCAGAGAAGAGCGACCAAGGTTATTAGAGAACTGGGGGGTCTGCAATACCAAGACAGGTTATTACACTTGGGGTTATTTAGTTTGGAAAAACGAAGGCTTAGGGGTGATCTTATTACAATGTACAAATATATGAGGGGACAGTACAAAGACCTTTCTAATGATCTTTTTACTCTTAGACCTGTGACGGGGACAAGGGGGCATCCTCCACGTCTGGAGGAAAGAAGGTTTAGCCATAATCACAGATGCAGATTCTTTACTGTAAGAGCAGTGAGACTATGGAACTCTCTGCCGTCTAATGTTGTAATGAGTGATTCCTTACTAAAATTTAAGAGGGGACTGGATGCCTTTCTTGAAAAGTATAATATTACAGGCTATATTCACTAGTTTCCTAGATACTGCGTTGATCCAGGGAGCTAGTCTGATTGCCGTATGTGGAGTCGGGAAGGAATTTTTTTCCCCAATGTGAAGCTTACTGTTTGCCACTTGGGTTTTTTTTTGCCTTCCTCTGGATCAACATGTTAGGGCAGGTTAGGATAGGATATGGGTTGAACTAGATGGACTTAAAGTCTTCCTTCAACCTTAATAACTATGTTACTATGATTCCAGGGTCGGTAATGAGAGGAGAATTAGCGTTATGGAAGATGAGTCTATGAGGAACGTATTCAGCTGCCGACTCCGAGGAAGAAACTGCTTGTTGTCTGTGGCCTAAATATATAGGTTTTATTAGTAGATGTAAAGAGGAAAACTAAATACTGTAAATAATAAATCTCCTCATATGTTTCCCTTATTATATCCAGTAATTGTATTATTACAGGATTCTTATGATGTTACATCGCCTCATCTTCTTCTCATTCAGGTCTCTACAATATCGGATCCTCTCAGTGAAGATCTTCTACAGAAGAGAATTTTCCTGATTTACCCATCAAAGATGGATATGGACAGAGACAAGATGGCGGAGAGGATATTACACCTCACCCTAGAGATCCTCTTCCGTCTCACTGGAGAGGTGAGAGATTCTGATGACGTCACATTACATCATTCTTATCTATGGGAATAACGGACAGAACTGGAGAGGTGAGGACTCTGGAAATGTCTGTAGTGAGACTTACTAATGTGTCTCTCCATTACCAGGATTACACAGTGGTGAAGAAGACCTCTAGTGATCGCTGTCAGGACCGTGTCTGAGGGATGGGGAAGACCCCTGAGGCCAAACACGGGGCCTCCACCTCACCCCCTGATCCATGAGGACATCAATGACCAGAAGATCCTAGAACTCATCTGTAAGATGATTGAGCTTCTGACTGGAGAGGTGACACTGCTGGGACATTATACAGTAACACTATGAAGGGATCGGGGGATGACGGTATCATTGTATGTGTCAGGTTCCTATAAGGTGTCAGGATGTCACCGTCTATTTCTCCATGGAGGAGTGGGAGTATTTAGAAGGACACAGAGATCTGTACAAGAACGTCATAATGGAGGTTCCCCAGCCCCTCACATCACCAGGTAATAGACAGGATTAAATACACACGGCCTATAATTATCTGTATGTAAAGAATGAATTCACTCCCTGTATGTGTTTCCTCCAGATCTATCCAGTAAGAGGACAACACCAGAGAGATGTCCCCGTCCTCTATTTCCACAGGACTGTAACCAAGAAGATCCCAATGCTCCTCAGGATCATCAGGTAGATGGAGAGAAGGTGTCAGCAGATCTCCCCTATGATGTGTAGACGGCTGTGAAGGTCTTGTGCTCAGTCTTGTGTTATCCCCCAGTATTATATGTTTATACTTGTGTAATGAGAACGGTGGAGATGGCAGGATTAGAGCTGATCATAGATGTGACTTCTCCATCTGTCGGTGACTTTTACAATATTTGTTTCAGGGTGAAGATCTGACCCATATTAATACTACAGAGACATGTGAGGGGTGATGAGTGGTGTAAAGAGGAGATTCCCACATATGACTACCCAGGTGAGTAGTAACCACTAAATGCAGAGAAGTCACAGATTCTTCTCAGTCACCAGCTGTGGCTGCTTTATCGGTGGGGTAGTCCGGCCGTATTACCATGATCACCATTTTACCTCTAGTCCACAACATTCTCCTCCCAAAACTGTTCAAATGTCTTTGGTCACTGAAAGCCCTTTTCTATAGAACTTACACCCTGGAGGATCCACCTACCCCTGGGATTAGGAGACGCTGACCGTTACCTGCCCAGATCTGTAAACTATAAAGCCAAATGACAGCGCACGTAGAATGTGCTGACAAGATAGAAAATCACTTGAAGGAAAATATTATGATGGGCCTGTAAGAGAAGACGGAGGGTAATGATGCTGTTGGCTTCCTAGATCCCTGAGATCTTATCGGATGGATCTTCTCTCCTACTGTGCTGCTGAATGTCTCATATGGTCCCTACAAGACCAGGTCCAGTCTTTCTGGCCAAACTTCGCTTTTATGATCGACAACATTAAATGTGCAGTGAGGCCAAGTGTGAATTTCTGTACAATAACAGCAGAGTTTCCCTTTATCCAGACTTTTCAATTTGTATTAAAACCCACTAACTTCAAGGAGGATTGTGATAATCTACATAAAAACATCACCCCTGTGCCATGATATATCTCTGAGCTGTGCGTGGCTGATGGCTGTAATAGACTGTAACGGGTCTGGGAGGCGGAACCTCTGAGCTTTATTATACAAGGAGGCTTTCCTTGTAAAGGAGCGGGTGGCGCCCGGGGAGACGGACGGGAAGTCACTGCAAGTGACGGGGGCAGTCTCTGGACAGACAGGTGGGAGATCACGGCAAGTGACCGGGGCAGTCTCTGGATAAACAAGCGGGTGGTCACGGCAAGTGACCGGGGCAGTCTCTGGGTAGACAGGCAGGTAGTCACGGCAAGTGACCGGGGCAGTCTCTGGACAAACAGGCGGGTAGTCACGGCAAGTGACCGGGGCAGTCTCTGGGTAGACAGGCAGGTAGTCATGGCAAGTGACCGGGGCAGTCTCTGGGTAGACAGGCAGGTAGTCACGGCAAGTGACCGGGGCAGTCTCTGGATAAACAGGCAGGCAAGGGGCCGGGGCAGTCTCTGAATGGACAGGTATATACGACCTGAGATGGTGGAGCCTCCCGGTAGGCTAGCAGGCAGATGACAGATGAGCGCCCCCAAGTGAGCAGGCGAGAGTCTCTGGAATAGCCGATGGACACCGCAGGTGATGGCCGAACCTCCAGGTAGGCTTGCGGACAGGTAGCAAACAGGAAACTGGCAGGAAACAGGCAGGTAACTGGTAACGGACCCTGAGGGCTGAAGCAGAGTTAAACAGTGCAACAACAACATTGCTCGGGCACCTCCATTAAGGAGGAAGTACTTTATATAGGGTGGAGTCCTCCGGCATTGGCCGGGGACTTTTTTGAAAGATGCGCGCGGCCCCTTTAAGAGCGGGGGAGCGCGCGGGCGCGCGCCCTAAGTCCAGAAGCAGGGAAGGAGCGCGCGGCCCCAGCAGGACGGAAGGAGGACGCTGAGCGCGGGTAAGGGGGGCGACGTCCCAGCCTGGCAGAGGACGCTGTCGCAGGGGAACAGTGTCCCTGCCTGGCAGAGGGCAGGGACGTCGGCGTTACAGTACCCCCCTCTAGGCCCCCCTTCTTTAGGCCAGAAAGAAATTTAGCTAGGATGAGAGGGGCATGGATGTTCTCCCGAGGCTCCCACGTTCTCTCCTCAGGACCAAACCCCTTCCAATCCACCAGAAAATAGGTCTTTCTTCCTACCCTTTTGGTGGCCAAAATGTTCTCTACCTCAAATTCGTCTTCAGCAGACACTGGAGCAGGAGGTGTACCTGTAGATTTGACAAAAGAGTTAAGTACCACCGGTTTGAGGAGAGATACATGGAAGGAGTTAGGAATCCGCAAATTGGCCGGGAGTTTCAATTTATAGGACACCGGGTTGATCTGACTGATGATCTCAAAAGGACCGATGAACCGAGGGCCTAACTTGTAGGAAGGAATCTTGAGCCGGACATACTTGGACGAAAGCCAGACCTTATCCCCAGGACGGAATTGAGGAGGATCCAGACGTTTTTTGTCAGCATGTTTCTTCATGCGCTCGGATGACAGAATGAGTGCGGACCGGGTACTCTCCCATATGGAGGAAAATTCGTTAACCAGAGATTCCGCAGCTGGATTGTCCACAGAGATGGAGACAGGAACAGGGATCCGAGGGTGTTGACCGAAGACTACAAAAAACGGAGATTTGGAGGAAGATTCGCTCTCGTGATTGTTGTAAGAGAATTCG
Organism: Oophaga sylvatica; assembly: GCA_033576555.1. Taxonomy (NCBI): domain Eukaryota; kingdom Metazoa; phylum Chordata; class Amphibia; order Anura; family Dendrobatidae; genus Oophaga; species Oophaga sylvatica. The sequence goes on along the minus strand of JARQOD010010320.1, from coordinate 12,101 downwards.
GCCCAAGGCAGGAGATCCACCCAGTCAGAATGGTGGGCATTAACGAAGTGCCGGAGATAACTGGTCAGATTCTGATTGATTCGCTCGACTTGTCCATTGGACTGCGGGTGGTAAGCGGAGGAAAAATCCAAGGTGACATCTAGCAACTTACAAGTGGCTCTGTACCCCACGATCCGACACAATGTGACGAGGCAGACCATGTAGACGAAAGATGTGGTGGATAAAGTCTTTAGCCAACTCGGGTGCAGACGGAAGCCCTGGCAGGGGAATGAAGTGAGCCATCTTGGAAAATCGGTCAACGACCACCCAAATGACCGTACAACCGGCAGAGACGGGCAGATCTGTTATGAAGTCCATGGCTATATGCTGCCAGGGGGCAGCGGGTACAGGAAGCGGAAGAAGACGGCCGGCAGGCAGGTGTCTCGGAACTTTGTTGCGGGCACAGGAGACACAGGCAGAAACAAAGTCTATTACGTCCTTGTGCAGGGTAGGCCACCAGTAATGCCGAGTAATGAGCTGGAGGGTCTTTCTCTGACTGACGTGGCCAGCTAGTTTAGACGAATGACCCCAGTGTAGGATTCTCTTCCGATCGGTTACTGATACGAACGTCTTACCAGGAGGGAGACGATTTAGACTCACGGGAGCCACCTGCATCACTCTGGCGGGATCGATGATATGTTTAGGTTCCTCCTCGAGATCCGACACCAGGAAGGACCGGGACAAGGCGTCCGCCTTGATGTTCTTGTCAGCCGGGCGAAAATGTAAAAGAAAATCAAAGCGGGCAAAAAACAAGGACCACCGGGCTTGGCGAGGGTTAAGTCTCTGGGCATGCTGGAGGTAAGCCAGATTTTTGTGGTCAGTGTAAATGATTACCGGATGAAGAGCCCCCTCGAGTAGGTAACGCCACTCCTCCAATGCCAGCTTGATGGCCAATAACTCTCGGTGTAATGTATGTAGTACAGTTCATATAGCGTCTTGTGCTTGGGTGCGATGAAAACACAGGAGTCACAGGTTTGATATAGAAAAGTCCTGTATTACTTCATACAAGTTGGCAGAAATAGTCACACAGTTTGCAGACACAGAAACAGGAGACACAGCAGGCCAGAGTAATCCAAGCTCAGCAATCACTCTCCAATACAGATTCAGGATCTTCTTCTCTGTTACCGTAAGTCCATGCAAACGTGGGTCTTTCAAAGAGCAGGGTTCAGAGTCCACAAGTGCTTCAGAGTTCCTCAGTAGGAATAGCTGGAGTACAAGGTCCAAGGCTTACAGGAGTCAAGTCACAGGTTCACTGCAGGCTAGATTCTGAAGCACTGATTGCTCAGCTGTGGCTGCCCAAGAAGCAAAGGAGAGAATCAGGGCGGGAACATGCAAGCTGGAAACTCCATCTTGACTGAGGGCAAGATAGCTGCAGCAAGACAGAAAGTAAAATGGCTGACGAACAAACTGAGTTTCAGGAATATATACATAGAACCTTACATTACTCCCCCTTAAGGACAACCTCCGGATGACCTCAGACCAGGCTTGTGTGGGTACCTCTGATGAAACTGACGGAGCAAGCGAGGAGCATTAACGTTATTGACCGGTTCCCATGAGTTGTCCTCCACTGGGTAGCCCTGCCATTTAATCAGATATTGTAACTGATTTCTATACAACCTGGAATCTAAAATCCTTTCCACCACAAATTCTTCCTGACCATCGACTAGCACTGGGTCAGGGCAAGGAGAGGAACGTCCAGGAAACGTATTGGGTGTCGCAGCCTTTAGTAGGGATACATGAAAGACAGGGTGGATTCTCATAGTTCTGGGCAGTTGAAGACGACAAGCAACGGCACTTATAATTTTACTGATTTTATAGGGTCCAATGTACTTATGTCCCAACTTAGACGATGGAATCCTTAACTTAAGATTTCTGGTTGACAGCCAGACCAAGTCTCCTACCTTGAAAGCTGGTGCAGGTTTACGAAATTTATCTGCTGCTTTCTTGTAACTTTCTTGAGCCGATTCCAGATTTTCCTTTAGAAGATCCATATTCTTCTGTAAAGACGTGATTCTTTCAGCCACTGCTGGTAAAGGCGTTTCTATGGGAAATCGTGGTAGAATGTTAGGATGATAACCTAGATTAGAGTAAAAAGGAGACTGTTTAGTGGAGGCACTCTGAGAGTTGTTATACGAGAACTCAGCTAATGGAAGTAGATCCACCCAATCATCCTGTAGGTGGCAGATAAAGCAGCGGAGATACTGCTCCAGGGTTTGATTGGTTCGTTCGGTCTGTCCATTAGTCTGGGGATGAAAAGCAGAAGAAAGGTTTACTTTAATGTCCAATGCTGCACAGAAATTTTGCCAAAACCTAGAAGTGAATTGCACCCCTCGATCCGAAATAACCTCATCCGGTACTCCATGTAAGCGAAACACATCTTTAATCATCAAATCTGATGTCTGTTTTGCAGTGGGTAAGCCGACACAAGGGATAAAATGAGCTGCCTTTGTTAGACGGTCAACCACCACTAGAATGGTGTTCTTCCCTGAGAGGTTGGTAACTCCACAATGAAGTCCATAGAAATGGATCCCCACAGGGCGGGACGGGGTGGGAAGAGGCTGTAACAGACCAGTTGGTGAGGAGCGAGGTGTTTTGCATCTTGCACAGACCTCACATGAAGTGACATAATTCAAAACATCCTTCCTGCAAGTGGGCCACCAAAAGAAACGAGAAAGAAATTCCTGTGTCTTTAGAATTCCTCTATGCCCAGCTATCTTGGAATCGTGAATGAGTTGCAATACTCTTAATCTGACTGTTTCAGGAATATACAGACGTTGTCCCTGAATCCACACACCATTCTTAAAGACAAGACTTACGTCCCTTGGGGGTTGTGCCAAAAAGGAATCCGCATGGTATGCTTCCTTGATGTCCTTAAGTAGGTCTTGATTATGAATTACTCCTAGGAATCTAGAGTCAGGAAGAATAGTCTTAGGAGGAGTAATTGGACGTGTCTCTGCTGAGTAAATCCTAGAGAGTGCATCAGCCTTTCCATTGCGCGATCCTGGTCTATAAGATATGATAAAATTAAATTGGTTTAAGAAAAGATTCCAGCGAGCCTGGCGAGGAGTCAGGCACTTAGCCGACCTGATAAACTCAAGGTTACGATGGTCTGTCAGGACGACTATTTGCTGTGCAGCTCCCTGAAGAAGGTGTCTCCATTCTTTGAAGGCGGCAATAATGGCCAACAACTCTCTATTGCCCACATCGTAGTTCCTCTCAGCCGAAGACAACTGCTGGGAAAAGAAGGCACAGGGATGCAAGACATTCTTCTCACCTGTTCTCTGAGAGAGTATAGCTCCAACGGCACAGTCTGAAGCATCCACCTCTATTATGAAGGCAAGCTCGGGGTTGGGATGTACTAGGATAGGTGCAGTGGTAAATTTATCTTTTAGACGGGAAAATGCTTCCTGGGCTTGGGGAGTCCAGGAAAACCTAGACTCTTTCCGGGTAAGTTGAGTGATAGGTGACACTACCTCAGAGAAATTTCTAATGAAACGTCTATAGAAGTTGGCAAACCCGATGAAGCGCTGTACCTCCTTCACATTTCTAGGACTTGGCCAATACTGTTGTGAATGGGTTTGAGATGAGTTCTGAGCAGAGGCTCCCTCTGGTGGTTACAAGCGGTACTAGTGAGGATTGTGAGGACTGGGAATCAGGTGTTACTGATTGGTCTTATATAAGGGAGTCATTTTCCCATCAGGGTTGCCGGTGATCAATTGTTCTGGTCTGAATCCTTCTTTCCAGTTTCCCTTGTAGCCTGCTGTGTCGTGTCTGCATCTCCTGCTATCAGATAAGACAATTTCTTATTTTGTGTTTTTGCTATATTTTTGCATTTTGTCCTGCACTTCTGTGGGGGCCTTCAGGGTCCCCTCCGGGGCTTTTGCACTCTCAGTTTAGTCCAGCCACTGTGTTTTGTACTTTTGCTTTTTCCAGTTTTTTTTCAGTGGCTGCTGTTTTGATTTTTTTTACACCAGAGAACTAATTTAGGTGGTAGAGGTCGTGTGATCTCAGGTGATTTTGAAATTAGTAGAGTTGGTGTTTTTTCAGGGTTTTCTGAGATTGCAGTAAGTACCCTTCCTGTCCTTTTCTATTTAGATAGTTTGGGCCCCAGCGTTTGCTCATACTATTTTCTTTCTGTGTCAGTATTTCCTCTTGTCTAACCGCCATTACATGTTTGGGGGCTTTCTATTATCTTTGGGGTTCTGCTCCGGGGCAGATAGCTTTCCTATTTCTATCTTTAGGTGTAGTTAGTTTCTCAGGCTGTGACGAGGCGTCTAGGACCAACGTAGGAACGCTCCACGGCTGCCTCTAGTTGCGGTGGTTAGTCAGGGTACTGCAATCTCATAGATTCCAACTGCTCTGGTGTATTTCCTTTTTTACCTGTACTCCTCAGCTACCGTTACATAACAGTATCACCGGCCTCCCTGATGGGAAAATGACTCCCTTATATAAGACCAATCAGTAACACCTGATTCCCAGTCCTCACAATCCTCACTAGTACCGCTTGTAACCACCAGAGGGAGCCTCTGCTCAGAACTCATCTCAAACCCATTCACAACAGTATCACCACAGTAGAAACATAACCCATTGCGCTTTCGAAAATCATGACGCTGTGCCCCAGACACCACTCCATCACACTGCATGGGCTCAGCAGCTGGCTCACAAGGCAACACCACTCCACGCATACTTCTCCGCTCACGCAAACGTCTGTCAATTTGAATCGCTAATGACATAGAATCATTGAGACCAGAGGGGACAGGGAATCCCACCATAACATCCTTTACATTATCCGACAGACCCTTCCGGAAAAGGGCCGCCAAAGCGTCGTCATTCCATTTGGTCAGGACTGCCCACCTACGGAATCTCTGACAGTATAACTCAGCGTCATCAAGCCCCTGATTTAATGCCAACAAGGCTTTTTCAGCTTGATCAGTGACATTAGGCTCATCGTACAATAACCCCAAAGCCTGAAAAAATGCATCAACATCACTCAAAACAGGATCCCCAGGTATCAGGGAAAAAGCCCAATCCTGAGGATCGCCGCGCAGGAGAGAGATGATAATTTGAACCTGCTGCGCTGCGTTTCCTGAGGACTTAGATTTTAAGGCAAGAAACAATTTACAATTATTTTTGAAATTCTGAAACTTAGCTCGATCCCCTAAAAACAAATCTGGCATGGGGATCCTAGGTTCCACAACAGGCAACCCAGCAAGATAGATAGCAATACTCCGAACCTCAGTGGCAAGCTGATCCACACGGCCAGACAACTGTGCAAACTCCATTGGGAGAAAAGATCCTCCCCAGCACCCAGAGATACAGAGGGAAAAAAAAAAAAAAAAAAAAATGCAACAAACAGAAAAATATCTCTGACAACTTTTCTTCCTTCAAAATATTTTTTCCCTTCTGTGAGTACCATACAATTTTTAGGGCCGGTGATACTGTTATGTTACGGTAGCTGAGGAGTGCAGGTAAAAAAGGAAATACACCAGAGCAGTTGGAATCTATGAGATTGCAGTACCCTGACTAACCACCGCAACTAGAGGCAGCCGTGGAGCGTTCCTACGTTGGTCCTAGACGCCTCGTCACAGCCTGAGAAACTAACTACACCTAAAGATAGAAATAGGAAAGCTATCTGCCCCGGTTCAGAACCCCAAAGATAATAGAAAGCCCCCAAACATGTAATGGCGGTTAGACAAGAGGAAATACTGACACAGAAAGAAAATAGTATGAGCAAACGCTGGGGCCCAAACTATCTAAATAGAAAAGGACAGGAAGGGTACTTACTGCAATCCCAGAAAACCCTGAAAAGCACCAACTCTACTAATTTCAAAATCACCTGAGATCACACGACCTCTACCACCTAAATTAGTTCTCTGGTGTAAAAAAAATCAAAACAGCAGCCACTGAAAAAAAACTGGAAAAAGCAAAAGTACAAAACACAGTGGCTGGACTAAACTGAGAGGGCAAAAGCCCCCGGAGGGGACCCTGAAGGCCCCCACAGAAGTGCAGGACAAAATGCAAAAATATAGCAAAAACACAAAATAAGAAATTGTCTTATCTGATAGCAGGAGATGCAGACACGACACAGCAGGCTACAAGGGAAACTGGAAAGAAGGATTCAGACCAGAACAATTGATCACCGGCAACCCTGATGGGAAAATGACTCCCTTATATAAGACCAATCAGTAACACCTGATTCCCAGTCCTCACAATCCTCACTAGTACCGCTTGTAACCACCAGAGGGAGCCTCTGCTCAGAACTCATCTCAAACCCATTCACAACACAATCCTTGATGGCTTGGGTTTTGCTTCCATCCATACTAATTCCTTGTGTAGACAGTACATACCCCAGAAATTGAATTTCGGTCCTATGGAATTCACACTTTTCAAGTTTGATGTAAAGATGATTTTGTCTTAGACGTTCCAAGACCATTCTCACATGTCCATGATGTTCCTCTGTGGAGTTAGAAAAAATTAGAATATCATCCAAATAAATTACCACGAATGTATCTAGGAGATCCCTGAAGATGTCATTCACCAAGTGTTGGAAAGTGGCTGGGGCGGTACTCAGACCAAAAGGCATAACTAGATATTCAAAGTGTCCATAGCGTGACCTGAATGCAGTCTTCCATTCATCCCCAGGTCTAATACGGACTAAGTTATAGGCCCCACGAAGATCTAGTTTAGAAAAAATTTTGGCTTGTCGCACTCTCTCCAATAACTCAGGGATTAAAGGCAATGGATAATGGTTTCTAATAGTAACCTTATTGAGTTCCCTATAGTCTACGCATGGTCTCAGAGATCCATCTTTCTTCTTTACAAAGAAGATGGGTGCACCTGCAGGAGATGAAGAGGGGCGTATGAAGCCCTTGGCTAGATTTTCATCTATGTAATCCTTTAAAGCCTTTAGCTCGGGCCCCGCCAGGGGGTAGATCTTACCAAAAGGTATCTCTGCTCCAGGCAATAATTCAATTGGACAATCATATGGACGGTGAGGAGGAAGCTGGTCAGCGTTCTTCTTGTCACATAAATCCACATAGTCCTGGTATACAGCTGGTAGTTCAGGGACTGACATGATTCCTTTAGGAACAGAGCAAGCTGAAACTTTTGGACTCATCTGTTTCTCTGGAAAGTGTAATTCCTTGGTCTCCCAGTTAATGGTAGGATTCTGAGCCTGCAGCCATGGTAGCCCTAGAATAATGGGAAAGTGGGGAGAAGAGATAAGCATAAAGGACAGTTTCTCTTGATGATCTTTACCCATAAGAACCCTCAAAGGCTCTGTTTCCTGATCCACTGGTCCAGAGGTCAGCAGGGAGCCATCCACAGTTTCCATCTGTACTGGAGTAGCCTTCTTCACTGAACGTATTCCCTGTTTCAGAGCAAAGGAGACATCCATAAAATTTCCACTTGCCCCTGAGTCGATCATAGCAGAGCTATACACCCAAGCTGAGTCAACCCAGAGTTTGATGGAAAGAAAGCAATGAGAATTGTTTTTCTTACAACTCAGCTGGGACACCGCTGAGGAAACTTGAAAAATGGCAGCGTTTACACAGTCAACGTCCTCAGAGGTAACGGAGTTTAAGTCCGAGAAATCAAGATCTGTTGCTGCAGATCTCTCTGGAGCCTGAGGCTCGGACCTGACAGATCCCCTCTCGCAACACTCACAATGAATGAGTGCTGCAGTAGTCTTACGAGAACGGCTGGGGCAGTTTATAATGAAGTGCCCTGACTTACCACAATAGAAACATAGATTCTCCTTAAAACGATGTTCCTTGCGTGCATCACTAACCCGTCGTTGTAAAGAGTCTACCTGCATGGGTTCAGGTTCAGGTTCCCGTGTAATCCTACTCAAAGGTTCCTTAGCTGGAGAGGAAGGTAGGAAAAGGTTAGTACGATTGCTTTCGAACCATCTCTCTTGCCTGCGTTCAGTCAGACGAGTATCAATACGGATGCAGTAGTAAATAAAGTCACCTAACGCAGTGGGAGGGTCGGCACGAGCAAGTTCATCCTTAATCAGTGGAGATAACCCCTTTCGAAAAATAGATTTTTTGGCGGAACTGTCCCAGGTGGTATCAAGGGCCCATCTCCTGAAATCCAAGGCATATTCAGCTACCGAGTGCTTACCTTGGCGCAAAGCTAACATGGCTGCTTCAGCTGTTGCACCTCGATTGGGGTCATCAAACACCTGCCCCATGGCTGAAATAAAATCATCAAGGTGATTCAAACAATCATCCTCAGTCTCAATCAGAGGGTTTGCCCACATTAAAGCCTTGTTGGTAAGCAACATAATTATAGTAAGCACCTTAGATCGTTCAGTGGGAAATTGTGAAGCATGTGCAGAAAAAAAAAGATTGCATTGATTAATAAATCCCCTGAATTTCTCACGTTCACCGCCAAAACGAAAAGGGGGGCAATGGGAATCCCAGCATCGGGGCTACGGCAGGAGCCTGGACTCGCCCCTCTAGAAACCTCAATCCTGGCTCGCAAATCCTGGGTAGTCTGTCCAACCACTTGCAAATTGTGATTATTGAGGTCCTGTAGATTTGTAAAACGGGTCTTTTATATTCTGCAAATCTGCAAGGATATTATCAGTCACTCCGCAAAGTTCCTTTATGCGGGCCTCCATTTTCCAGATCTTTTAAGACAGGATTACTGGAAGAAGAGGAGAGAAAAAAAAACAATAGTGTTCCCTGTGGCAACACTGCAGAGAGAAAAAAAATTAAGGGAATGCTCACCTGGAATGGTTGTGAGAAGTCACAACCACTATCATCACAGAAAGTTTCAACCAGACATCTGATATCCAGAGTTACAGCAGACAAAAGAGAAAAGAAAGGAAAAAAAAAAAAAAAAACAATAGTTTTTAAACCTGTGGTAACACTGAAAAAAGAAAAAACTTAAGGGAATTGCTCACCTGGAATGGTTGTGGGGAAGTCACAACCACTGTCATCACAGAAAGTACAACCGGACGTCTGATATCCACAGTACAGCAGACACAGCCTTCCAGACCCAGCAGACATAACGTTTTGGCTTCAGAATCTTGTAATGTTGTAGTACAGTTCATTAGCGTCTTGTGCTTGGGTGCGATGAAAACACAGGAGTCACAGGTTTGTTATAGAAAAGTCCTGTTTACTTCATACAAGTTGGCAGAAATAGTCACACAGTTTGCAGACACAGAAACAGGAGACCAGCAGGCCAGAGTAATCCAAGCTCAGCAATCACTCTCCAATACAGATTCAGGTTTCTTCTTCTCTGTTACCGTAAGTCCATGCAAACGTGGGTCTTTCAAAGAGCAGGGTTCAGAGTCCACAAGTGCTTCAGAGTTCCTCAGTAGGAATAGCTGGAGTACAAGGTCCAAGGCTTACAGGAGTCAAGTCACAGGTTCACTGCAGGCTAGATTCTGAAGCACTGATTGCTCAGCTGTGGCTGCCCAAGAAGCAAAGGGGGAGAATCAGGGCGGGAACATGCAAGCTGGAAACTCCATCTTGACTGAGGGCAAGATAGCTGCAGTAAGACAGAAAGTAAAATGGCGGGACGAACAAACTGGTTTCAGGAATATATACATAGAACCTTACACTCGGTCTCTATGGAGTAATTGCGCTCAGAAGAGGAGAAGAGTTTGGAGAAGAAGCCGCAAGATACCATCCTCCCGGAAGAAGATTTTTGAGTAAGAAACGCTCCGGCTCCAGAAGAAGAAGCGTCCACTCCAGGAAGAACTGCTTGTTGCCGTCCGGACGATGCAGCACTGGAGTGAAAGAGAAGGCTGTTTTAAAGAAAGAAAGGCCTCCTCTGCTTCGGGCGTCCACTGTTTGGGATTAGCATCCTTGCGGGTGAGCGCGGAGATTGGAGCAGTCCGGGAAGAGAAGTGCGGTATGAAAAGGCGGTAGAAAATTGGCGAATCCCAGGAACCGCTGAATGGCCTTCAACCCCTCCGGTCGGGGGCCATTTCTCGATGGCAGACAGTTTCTCCGGATCCATTCGTAGGCCTGTTGAGAAATGATGTAGCCCAAAAACGGAAGCGAGGTCTGCTCAAAGAGCCACTTCTCATATTTGGCGAAGAGGTGATTCTGCCTGAGCCTGAGCAGAAACCTGACGAACATCCCTTGGTGAGACTGGAGATCCGGAGAGAAGACCAAGATGTCGTCTAGGTACACCACAACGCAGGAGTAGAGAAGGTCCCAAAAGATGTCATTGACCAATTCCTGAAAGACTGCTGGAGCATTACAGAGACCCAAAGGGCATCACCAAATACTCGTAGTGGCCGTCCCGGGGTGTTGAATGCGTCTTCCATTCATCTCCCCGACGGATACGGACTAGGTTATATGCCCCACGAAGATCCAGTTTGGTGAAGATTCTAGCCCCCCTCAGACGATCAAACAATTTTGGAATGAGCGGAAGAGGGTACTTATTCTTCACCGTGATCAAATTTAGGCCTCTGTAGTCAATACAGGGACGGAGAGAGCCGTCTTTCTTTTTTTACGAAGAAGAAACCTGCTCCGCTGGGAGGTAGATTTTCCGGATGAATCCCTTTGGGCCCAAATTCTCCTCGATATATTCGGACATCGACCTGGTCTCAGCAGCGGACAATGGGTAAATACGCCCACGGGGAGGCGTAGTTACCAGGGTAAACAGGTCGATCGGTAATCATACGGTCTGTGAGGGGGTAATGTCTCTGCTTCCTTTTTGTTAAAGACATCAGCGAAAGACCAATATGGAATCGGGAGCCCTGGTAGATTAGTTGGTGTAGGAGAAGGACGGACGGGATGAACAGGAACCAAACACGTTTTATGACAGTCCTGTCCCCAGCGAAGGATTCTCCAGTCTGCCAGTCGAGCAGGGTGCATGCTTTGGAGCCAAGGCAGACCTATAAAAAAGCATGAGAGAGTCCAGGCAGAACATGAAACGAGATGCTCTCAGAATGCAACATTCCCACCTGCAGGGTTTTTGGCTTCAGTGATAAGTTGGATGGGACGTGGTAGGAGACCCCCATCCACAGCAGCAACAGATACTGGTTCACCCAGAGGTTTGGTAGGAATGCGATATTTCTCTACAAGAGCCTGTGAAACAGATTCCCCGGGTGCTCCAGAATGAAGTTGGGCTAGTTCGAAGTAACGGTTTTCACCGAGGAGAATTGAGACTGACAGCAGCAGAGATGAAAAGGATTTATTTTTGTCTAGGTGGACCTCTCCGAGCGAACCTAGACACAGGCGTTTCCCGACCTCTCTTGGGCAGGTACGGATCCGGTGCTCCTTACTGCCACAGTAGAAGCAACTCCCTTCGGGACGGCGTAAGTCCTGACGGGCTTTGCCATCTTGGTTGGTCGACTTGCATAGGCTCAGAAGAGTGTACCTGAGGAGAAACGGAAGGAGTTACAGGCTCTGAAAAGAAGGAGCTAGACGAGGAAACCTTCTCTCACGGGTGACCTCCTTAGCGCGCTCCTGGAACCGTAGATCAATTCGATTGGCAAGAGTTATTAGGTTTTCGAGAGAGGTTGGAATGTCCCGACCGGCAAGTTCATCTTTAATACGGCCGGACAGACCTTCCCAAAAGGGCAGATATCAGAGGTCATTTATCCCAAGCCAGCTCCGAGGCAAGGGTTTCGGAACCGTATGGCATATTGACCCACGGTGAGACTTCCTGAAGGAGACGCAGCAGAGCTGATGCGAGGAGGTCTTCCGTCGGGTTCGTCGAATACCTTCCGGAAGGCTGAGAGAAAAGCAGACAGGTCAGACACCAGAGGATCTTCTCTCTCCCAAGAGGATTTAGCCAGGCAGGGCCTCTCCGGTGAGATTGGGACATAATGAAGGCAATTTGGCCCGGTCGGAGTTAAACTGGTGTGCCAGGAGTTCAAAATGCAGGTGCACTGGTTAATGAAACCCGAGCCAGAGCGGGGTCGCCTCCAAACCGAGGAGGAGCTGAAAGACGAGGTCAGGAACGGAAACCACAGAACTGGCAAGCAGCGGAACTGCCGGGCCGCGAGCCATGGCGCCCCGCGGTGGTTGCTGGTGAAGTAGTCAGGGTGTCCAGGCGGAATTAACATTCCGCAGATGACCCAGGATGGACTC